>JAQBSW010005725.1:0-54939 GCA_029291075.1 Eudiplozoon nipponicum | reverse complement strand
ATATTAACAAATTTTGTGGGCACACCGCTTATCGACAAGATATGGAATAAAACATTGCGATCCACCGAATCAAATGTCCCCCTTAAAGTCTAGAAAGACGGCTATTGTGGGACGGTGATATAAATGTCGCTGTTCGAGAACTTGCCTTAACGTAAAAATATTATCTATACAGCCTCGTCCTGCGCGGAATTCGGCCTGTACTTCTCTTGTATGTGATTCACGTGAAGCGATAAGACGACACAGAAAAATCGAAGCAAATATCCTTGATACGACCGGAGTCAAACTTACACCACGATGGTTACCGCACGAATTACGATTGCCTTTTTCGATGATGGGAATGATGATCGACTCATTCCAGTCAAGTGGTACGGTTTCCTCATTCCATATAGTATGAAAAAGTTTGGTCAACGCTCCTGAAATTATATCGCCACGATCCTTAAACATTTCTAGAAGCAAATCATCCGGGTCTGCGGCTTTGCGGCGTTTAAGAGATAGGATTGCATCGCGTACTTCTAATTCGGATGGTTCTTTGGGACTAACATTCCACACTGTTGATGCAGACATGCTTTTGTGAATCGGAACTGACGCGGGTCGCCATATGTTCAGCCCACTTGTCGAGACGACTTATTTTATCGATTATTAATTCGTTGGTAATATCATTTATAGTTTCGCTAACTTTTAATTTTCTCGAACCGTTTGTGCGGATAAGTTGGAACAAACAGCGACTATTACCTGACGCGTAAGCTACTTCCATTTCTTCAACCTTTCTGTTCCAAAAGTTTTCGAGATCGTCATTTAGACTACGCTTAAGTTGGCGTCTTATATTGCGACGGGTAATTTTATGAGTCGAGCCAGGTGGAATTTGGCGCCTTATTTCGAGTATCTCCATAGATTTTACAGAGAGCCAGTGATTATTTTTACGGGGGCATGCAATGCCACATACAGTAGTACCTGCATTGTGCATAGTGGAACTTATCTTGGACCAAAGTATATTCGGATTTTAGAATATTTTCATAGTTTTTTCGGATGGACGGTTGTTCGCGATTGCTTACACCAATTTGGGGTTTATTCTTAATTATTTTCCCGGAATATTTTAGAGCAAATCTACAACGGATAGGTGCATGGTCCGAGTCGACATAAGTGTTCCAAAAAGAAAGACAATCCTGGATGCAACCACGCCATCTATAACTAATTGCTACATGATCTATTTGAGTCCACAGTTGTCCGGGTTCTGGAGGACGCCATGTAGCACAACGTCTAACAATACGTCTGAAATTTGTACTACTTAAATATAGTCTATGTTCCGCGCAGCTATCCAAAAGCCGTTCACCATTATCATTGTGAGTCGAGCTTAGAGTGTATCTTCCACCTAAATGAAATTCTGTGTTACTTAAGCACCCAACTTGAGCATTCATGTCACCCATAACTAGGACTATATCCGAATTTCGTGCTTTACTTAGTAAGGAGCTTAATTCGGAGTAAAAAGCATTCTTGCTTTATTTTGTGCTGCAATTGGTAGGAGCATATGCAGATACAACGAAGAGGCAACGATGATAACGGTTTTTTGCTTTGATTTTAGTAGATGTATTTGAATGTGCCGCACACAATCGACTATTTAAAGGGATCCATTCAGTTAAGCAAGCTTCAGCTCACACGCTAAGGGCAATACCAGTGCCCCATTTACCGGCTTGAGAGAACTCTGTGGAACCAGATGTTTGAAGCCAATAACGCGTAGATAGGGATAGTGCAACCAGTTATGTAATGCACGTAGGATCCTGTATTCTGGTTTCAGATACGCAACATATGTCGATTTCTAATTTATCCAACGTAAGAGCAAGAGATTATTGCTGTCCAAGTTGTTTTAATGTTCGCACATTAAATGTGCCTACGTTAAAACATAATCTAGTTTTAATGAATGATTGTCTATTAGAACAATTTTCGATATTTGGCAACCTGGTATTGGGCTCAGTGTTATGATCTAAACAAACCATATTTATAGTATCTAAAAGAGTGTTATTGTTAGATTGAGAAGACGAAATGGAAAGAAAGGAGGCAGAATCGTAGATAAAGTTGCCTGTAGTAGCCCGCTTTTGCTTATCCACCCTGCGCGGCTCAGCAGACAAGGCGACCCTTTTTATACTGCGCGACGGCCGATGCAGTATGTAATTATTGTAAGTTGTACTTGTCATGGAGCAAAAATGGATGTTATAAAATTATTTGGCACGCCAAGGTCAGTTCTGCCTTTTGGGTATAGGCTCCTTTGGATCCCTCTGTGCTGCAGTCGTAAATCTGTGTTAACGCATTTTAATTAATATGCATTCTAGCTATTAATCTACGTCTTTTAAGATGATAAATTCCCTTGGGTTTGCACAGTGTTCCGTAAAATTAAGAAAGATACTAGAGTAAATATCTTTCCTATAAACATTTTCTGATGATGGCTAGTTCTTTAGGGTAATAGCAGTTATTCTGAACAGATAATGCGCGGTCACGGATCGTCGGAGAAAATGAAAACTGGAATTAAACCAATGGGCGTGTGATACACGCCAACTTAGAGTAGACTGCCATAACTGAATTCAAATAGTTTACCGTCACTTGTAATGGGCATATTGGTGTTTTAATCCCACATACAACCGTGAAAAGTAAGGCTGACTGATTCTATACTACATCGACTGACGCGTAGGATCAAATGGGTTTTATTATCTACTGATGCTTGCCATATGATTAAGGTGAACACTCGATTCTACAGATGGCATGGAATTGTGGATTCAAGAGTTGAAATCTCTTTACAAGTCTGGGAATGGACCAATATCGTTTCGTATTTATCGGAAAGTAAATATAGATTTAGCTAAATTTATTCCTCGAATTAGAGGTAGGTTAATGCCTGATAGGCCTCTCTGTTCCAATGGTTTAAGTCGTAAAAACCGCGCTCACGTGTATGATCTACAGGACTAAGTAAAACGAAGGCGACTGGCAAAGCTACATCTATTATACGGAACATATCACGTCGAAATACGCACGATGGACTTCTAGTATAATTTGCTGGTTATATCATTAAGCTCGCATTTATTCTGCCTTCCCTGTGCGAGAGTGAAAACTGTTTTTTGGAAGTATTCCAGATTTGGCCTCTGGCTTTAAGCAGCGTTCTGACTTCTGAATGGTTGCCGACTAAGCCAAGATTTCGTCAAAAACAGAGCTGACAGAATATAGACCTTGGATAAACTTAGCTTTGATAATACTTTCCATGCTTACATTTTTTGGCCTTTCAATATATATCAATATAAAGTGATGTTCATCTGTAGATGCTTGAGAAGAATATTAGAAAGAAACAGTTCTTGTACCTGATTAAATTTGATTTTTATTTGTGCACATGAAGGTGTTACTATGAATTTGATTGATGCTCGCATTCTAAAAATATCATTTTTAATTTATGTTATCTGTTCTTCTGCGACGGCCCTACTTGCTTCGAGAGGTATTGATTCTAGACGTCGTAAATATGTAACAACCCAAACCTCAGCTCTTTTGCTGATGAAAGCGTGGGTTATTTTGGAAGTATTTCAAATTTGGTCTCTGGCTCTAAGTAACGCTCCGATGTATGAATGGTTGCCGATAATTTCAACGTCAAACTAATGAAAGATTGCGCGAGAAATGGAGCTAACATAAGATGGATCTTGGGTAAACAGCGTCATGCTCTCCAGTCTTTCTAGTAAACTTTATCTGGTTGCGTCTAACTCAGTTGTCCTTTGCGACAACAACGTCGTTCCACAAGGCTCAGCAATGCACGAAAGCGCATTCTCGACTGTTGTACAGGCTCAATTTTTGTGGATCTGGCCATTTTTTCTGGCAGCTAGAATCAGGTTTAAGTTCCGCTTGATGCGTCCCGACATCATCGCATTGACATTGTGCGCAATTGTGCCGACTACCTGTAGTTTCAGCATACGGCGTGCATATTGTATTTGTCAGTGTAAAATAAGCATTGTATAATGCAGACAAAAAATTCGTCCAGTAGACTGCTTTCGTTTACGCACAGTTCACATTTTGCCACAGGAACGGTGAAACTCGCAAGGAGGCTGTATTGATGACATGGCCTTGCCATAAATCTGATCTGGTCATAAGTGTGTTGTGTAGAGGTATAGTTTGCCTCATTTGAATTGCCTTTTTACATTAAAATAAGGCTAAATTTATACTGACAAATGTGTGTATTATCATCGCCGTGGCAGCCAATGTTCGTTTCATTATTTTCCGGGGTTGTCCGATTTTTCATTTCGCATAAACCATAGGCTCTACAGGGATGAATTAAAGGTTTAAAATTTAACTTCTTTCTATGATTTTGTCATTTTATTTCTTATTGAAAATATTTTTTTAGCTACTTGTTGTGTACAGCATTGTTTGTTGAAATATGTTGAAATTCTAGTGTACATTTGATCAAATATTCAATGGCATGATTTTTTGTATTATATAGCCGAGTTCATCAACCTGTCCTTGCGGGTACCATTTGGCGCTGGCCGTTACGTTTTGTCTCCGTTGAAGGAAACTAGTTCTTCGGAAATGCCCGGAGAGAATATTAGCGCCAGTTCCGCTGTTCCTTGTTTAAACAAAGACCTTACAAACAATAACCCTGTGATAGCAGCGAATTTGTTACAGTCCGCAAACGCACCAGCACAAATGACGCCCTGTGATAGACTGCTTCTTGAACAACTCAGTAAAACGCTTGCTGTTAGTTCGATTGACGGTGTTTCTAAGGCTGGAGCAACGTATAGTGTGGCTAACGCTCAGCGGTTACCATTGCTTGATGATAAAAATCTCTCTTTGACAACTGCTGACCAGTTAAACGCACTGCCTTCGTGCCTCGCTCAAGACACTGCTGCAGCTGCGTCTTTATTGACAGCGTTAGCTCAAAAAGCGGTAAGCCATTTTGTGCAGCATATAGAAATACTAATTTTGTCCATTGCATTTGCTGGCCAAGTCAATCGAATTAGTAATTCAATTGTTCGTTTGATTAATTTGTCAAACTATCTTATATTGACAGACAATTAATTTGCAAAATTATGGTGTCGACTCAGTTATAGTTCGATTCCTGGTAGGCGATTAATTCAGTTTTTTGTTTCTTATAATTGTACATGTATATACACGCATTTAGCAGATCTCGTTAGTGAACGCCAAGTTCATTTAGTGACAGTAGTTCATTTTGATTCACTGATAGGCAGTTTTGCTTCTAAGGGAAATGGATGTTATAATTGTCTGTTCACAAATTCCTAGTAGAGGTAGGGGCCATAGAAATTTACGATCTGTCGACCGATTATGCCTATCTAGTGGTATCAAAAACAAATATTGAGATTTTCCGATACTATCAGGATATATCCATCCTGTCTTGAGAAGCCTTAAGTTAAATTTTACTGCACATTTATAAACATGTGTTAATTAGACAATGATATAATGAAAGCAGGCGCGACAAATGAGAAATGCAGGTTCATTTGCCGAGGGTAACTTTGGCTGTCGGTGCCCTGGGTAATACCATATATATGACAACCTAAACGGTGGCTTAATTATCCGTCCTCTGCTTGAAATTTGTTACCGTCTATGAATATGAATATTTTTTATTGTTATGCGTCAGTAAAGCTTCCGTTATTTATTATGATAATGACGGCGACGATTGTGATGATAATTGTTATGATTATGATAGTGGCGATGAAGACGACGACGATGATGGTGGTCATCACTGTTATCGTCAAGAACAGCAATACAACGGCCATTATTCTTTCGTGCTGCACTGTCATATAATCACGAGAAGAAAACAATAAGCTAAAATTAAGAAACTAAAAGATTACAATAGATGTCTAAGCAATGACAACATTGTTTAGAAGGATAGCGAATTATGGAAAAAGAGATCTACTCAATATGCGTTTATTTGCCTAGTTAACTCATAAAAAGGAGGAAAGCCAAGCCTTTTGCACCACAGTTTTAAGACAATACAATAACGGCAAAACAGCTTCCTTGCTTTATTAAATATTTATCGTCATAAACACAAAAAATATTGTAGCAGCCAACTGTCCATATAAGAAAAGGAAGTCGTTTCTACTAGAAATCTGCACCAAGATAGTTACTGAGCTCGAGCCGATGCCTGTCAAACGAGCGGGTCCTATGCTACTCAATTAGAATGTAGTTAACTTTGTCTCTGTCATGTCTAAAACAGTATCTATCTTTCGACCTTGTTTTTTTGCGCCAACCTGTGGCTGGCTAGGAGAATAAAACTCTTTTGAGCAATCAAATTAAAGGTATTCATAAAATGTGACGAATCTAAAGTTATGTTTACGGATTCCAGCGTTGTCTATTCGTTGTAATCAACCTATATGCACTAGACCTCTCAAACGGTGGTTGACTGCCTGTAAGCGTCGAAGATCAATTCTAGGGGGCCAAGTCTCACTAGCGTATAAGAAAACTGCATGTACATACGCATTGTACACAGCGGAAGTGATGATTATTATGCTAGTCAAGAGTATCATGTTGATGATAACGGTAGTAGTGGTGATGACGAAGATAATGATGGTGGTGTTTTTATTAATGATGATGGTCGTGAGTTTAATAATTTAAATACACATATAATAATATTTATTTTTATAAATTTATAACAAATAATTAGATAGAATGAGACAACGTACATTATTTCATGACTTTAAATCTTTATTCTGCATTTCCGTTTTATTTCGATCTTTATTCTGTTCTAACGGCCAGTTTTTTAGCTTTAATCTAATTAAATATTACGTGTATTTTATTTGTCCCTATTTATTTAGGCTGTCCCGGTTTGTCAACCGGCACTACCCGGAAAACCGATTACATTGGAGGCTCTATGCAGTGTGACATCGCGTGGCATGACGCAACAGCCTCAACATTGCACAAAATCATTAAGCAATTCAGCTGTTGTCTCTTCCAATCTATCATGTGGGCTTCCGCCGAGTGCTGTGAGCAAAGAATCAAATATTTTCACTTCAAGTGCTTCCTCGTCACCAATAGTTGTAACCAATGTTGCTGACACGGTAAACGTTTCTGCGCCTAGTGGTAATGTTGTCCAAGCAACGCATAATGTAGTCGATAGCAATATAAGTATTCACTGTGAATTTCCATCATATTCACCTAGTAATCATGTTCCTGCTATTGATGTTGCCCAAAACTGTTGCAATGCTACTGGGCCGTCTAATATGTCCAATGCAATGCCTCAGACTGTGGTCCCATTACCAGTCGTTTCACTAGCCGAGGATACTGGAGCTCGACTGCGTCAGGAGGCTGATAATTTGGCAGCCACTCATGCCGCTCTTGAGGCGGAGCGTCAAATACTTGCTTTGAGTTTAGCCCGTCTCGCAGCTGCGGCACAGGATGCAGTTAGTGGTTTGGGCATTGCTCAGTCTACGGCAATCAATGATCTCCTCGCTAATTTGGGTAATACTAGCGCTAATAGTAGAAATGATTTTCCTGCTGCCGCTCTAGATTCTAATTGTGTTAGTGGAATCTCAACCAACCAGATTGAGGTAAGCACCAATCAGCAGATGAAAACGCCTTCGGATGCCACTGCAGCCGCCCTCGCTCTGTATGGAAATATAACCAAGACAGCGATGCTAATAGAAGCTGCGAGTAATGCGGCTGGCAAGTTAACAACTAGCCAAGCATGGGTTAGTCTAAATTTTTCAATTCTGGTTTAATTTAGTTTGTTTTCGATTTTTATTTTTATTATAGAATAAATCTTTGTAGGTTGCTTTATTGATACTTGGCAAATAACGCCAACTTAGACTAACTTCAATAAACTAAATGACTATACAACATCAAATTTCTTGTCTAATCTATTATAGCCGACTGAATTAATAAACCAGTTGTTTATACAAATATTGCCTTATTAATTCTTTGTCTTAAAGTCATTCGTTTGGCTAAATCTTGTTTTTCCTCAACAACCAGTTCTCCAGTAAAGCCACACTAACAAGTGACGCTAAAAACGGTAGACGTTGCTATTTTTTTAGGATACTTTATCGATTTTCACCTTGTCATTAAATGCTGGATCTCGGGCATGATATAAACATCTGCCCATTTTATTTAACCTATCTCACAATATAGTTAAGCTATCGTCCGTTGCTCGTACTGACGTGTTTGATCTTTCGTCATCGGATGAGCACGACGTTCAAACCACAAAGAATTCTTAGAAAAAACTGCAGTGAATAAAAAGAATGTCGGCTACAAAATTTTAATGCAATTATCAACATAACATTTTTGCAGCAGACTTGCCCAAGAATTGATTACGTGGGTGGTAATGACAATTCTTTAAATTAAGTTTGAGAACTTTATATAAACACCAACCAATTTTATTTAGCCAGTCGTTAAGTGTTTAAATTACATTTATTGAAAAATAACAATTATTGCTTTCTCAATGAATATTTGAGCGTTGTCTCAACGTTTTGCATCACTTGATTTTGCTTATTTGAATTCCTGCAGAGAAAATCTGGCAAGCAGTTGTTATTATTGCTTAATTTAATAAAACATATTATGGTGATTTTTTGCATTAGTTAAATAACTTTCGAATATGGCGAAAGTCCAGTCAAGTACAGTGTATGTGAGACTACTAAACTTTGGGTGGCTCATTACTTATTTTTATTAGACTACACATACAAGTGCGTTTAACCTCATCCTCTGATAATGACAGTGAAAGATCGAATTGCGTGAGCAATTGTGAGGGACGGTAGTTTGGCTATGTTATGAAACTGGTTGCAAATGCAATTGACCATAGAATTGGTACCGTGAGTTGGCTTTATAGTCGCATTTTCGAACACTTTATAAGAAGTATACTCCACTACTGCTTTATAGAAGATTGTACTGTCCAATTGTCCCACATTCCTTACCCAAATGTATAGGACGTAATAACGACTACCAATGAGTCGCCGGTAAGCACGAAACGAATGTGCACACGAGATTACACCTTTTGTTCATGCTGAGTGGTTTATACTTAATACTATTTTTATTAATTTGTCATTTTGTGCGCTCCATTTAATACAAAAGTGCATATATTTTAGTTCTCTGCAACAAGCAGTATCTACATGCAATTAGTGTGTATCTCAGGTCCGCAAACATTTAACTTAGTTTATCTGGACTCTCGCAATCAACGATAGCCTTAACAGGTGTTCTTTTTTAATTTTTTTACAAAAAGCAGCCACAAAAATCGATTTCAACGTCGCTAACAGGCCCGACGTCTGCACTCGTGACACAGGAACCATTAAGCTCGATGGCCGTTGGCGAAAGTATGAGTGTGTGTGGTCAACAACAACAGGACCAGTCAGCATCTATTTCGAGTTTGCGTAATAATCCAACGGAGAGTACTTTTGAACAAATAAATACCCATGTACAGGAAATAGATGTACAACAACTTCCTGATCAGCTAGATCAACTGCAGCTTGGATCGAAAGCAAATTTAAGTGATAAAAATCATGTTAGTTCGATCTGTATTAGTAGTTATAGTGGTGAACGAAACGCAATCTCGACTGATGAAGCTGGTATATTGTCTCACGTGATGTCAGGTGCTGCACCGGTGTTGTCCAGGCCTTGGGCTGCAGTCGTAGCTGCTCAATCTAATGTTGAGAAGTTGCCCTTATCTTCACTTCAAGAGTCCAATTTACATTGCTCTAATCATGGTGCCGCTGTCGATGCTTCTGGTAGTATCACGAATAATAATTTTAATAACAGCAAAAAGAGCTCTCTTCCTCCCGATTCCATTTCAGAAAAGCAATCGTCAGTTACATCGGCTAGATTTGGCTCAAAATCTGCCTCAATGCAAACATCATCTGCTGTTACCTCTAACAAGAATATTGATAGCAAAAACAGTGCTACAACGGTTCATGCACTGAGTGACGTATCAAGACAGCAGTCTCAGCAACAAGTGGCGAAGCTGTATATGGAACAGAAACAGCAGCCAGATAAGATACACCATATAGACAATAAATCAGTCGTGAGTGAGTGTAGCAGTCAGGAAGATTTGCACATTAATAAGCAGTCACATCAACTACAACCGAAGAAAAAAGGCAAGAAGGAAAAGGTAGACCAACTTAAACTCTTCGATTTATATGATCGACTTTATTTCCTTACTACAGTGTAGGTGGTTTCTGTTGATAAATTTGTACACATGCATTTGTAGAAAGGGCTTTACAATTCAACATGTAAACATGTCATTGTACACCATTAGCTCAATTAAATCATTATTGTTTGCCAAGTTAGTCGTAATTGCCACTGTAATAAAACCTGTATCAGTTTGGTCCGTCTGTTTTATTGATAGTGAGATTGCTTTAAATGCACACACTGGGTTGTTCTATAATGCAAATATTACCATTAGTCAATTTCCCTTTTAGTATGTTGTCATAATTGTTTTGCCAACTTGATGAATAACTAGTCGCGCTCTGTAGAAGTAATTCTAAAGTGGATTAGTAAAACATTATTTTTTCTCATGCAAGGTGGGATATTGACGAGAGGCTAGAGTAGCACTGTCTGAATTATCATGATCATCACGGGCAGGTATAGAAAAATTGTTAATGAGTAATGCTTCGTTGCTATACATCCATGAGGAAAAAGATGAATAAATAAAATAAAATACGAAAAAAGTAAATTAATATTATTAAAAAATAATAAATGCAACAAAAAATAATTCATGTAAAATGATTTTTCTGGGAGAGTAT
The DNA here is from genome assembly GCA_029291075.1 of Eudiplozoon nipponicum. Taxonomy (NCBI): domain Eukaryota; kingdom Metazoa; phylum Platyhelminthes; class Monogenea; order Mazocraeidea; family Diplozoidae; genus Eudiplozoon; species Eudiplozoon nipponicum. The sequence continues at coordinate 44,242 of JAQBSW010005725.1, read as the reverse complement.
CTAGTTAGAATGCTTATATTTACCTAAATAACGCAAAAGTTATGCCATTAGATCTATGTACAACAGCATTATTGCTGATTTCATCGATATTGGTTGGGTCTTTTTTCAGATTCCTTCAGAATGTAATATAATTGTGTCTTACTCCGCAGTCAGTGTACATTTGTGCAGTTTTCCTATCCGTCAGATTTTGTTTTACTCAACACAATTGCTTTATTTCCATACACTTATTTATAGAAGTTTTCTCGTACATAGCGCGTTTCCATTTTGTAAAACAAAATACAAATATTTATTATTTAATATTCACTTCTGAGGCTATAATGCTGCTCGCATGATTTTACTGGTTGCTTCATCTTAATTCTTGCACTTCTGCACGGACTGTCTGTTTTAGGACCATTGGATTTTTCTCAGCCTGAAAGTTAGCTACTGCTGCAATTATGATCAAGTCAGCTCTAACATGCATACTTTGCCATGACTCTAACAGTAAAGCATCAATGTTTCATGTTGATGTAATTTTTCGTGACAACTATTCGCCATATAGAATTTTTTTCTGTAAGGCATGAATTTTTAAGCCACTTTTTTATCTACCTAGGAGTGAATTTTTATTATTGGGATAGACTCGTGACAAAACATGCTATTACTACTAGTAAAACGCCGTTTAGTTCAACAAAGAATCGACGATGCGAACTCTAAGAAAATTAATGCAATTTTACGTCATCAAATACAAATTAAACAAATTTGCACACGCGTGGCCTGAATGTACGGCATGACGGAGGGACAAAAATTGGTCGGAACGACGAACTTGCCGCCATTAATACGAATGATGTCAATGATCAATACTCAACAACACAAACTATCGGAAGAACTAAAAGTAATACTATAGTCTGTCAAACAATTGTGTTTGTGACATGTTTAATTTCGTAAATAAAGCAGTCGCACTACGGAAAGAATAAAAACGCTTCTGTTAGACGTCAGAAATCTATTTATTAGCACCCTCGTTAACAAAACCATCATTTCATTAAGAAATTCCTAAACTAGTGCCAATTCACTTTCGATAGACATTATTCCACACAAGTCGATGGAGTAACGATGGGCTGTCCGTTAGAGTATGTATTAGGTTTTGCGAACCTAGTAACAAATTAGTTCAGTTGTGACCAGAAGGATAAACCAAAGGCAGCATGAACGGAAAGTATAATCTCATTCACATTCGTTTCGTGCTTACTGGCGACTCATCAGTAGGAGCCGGTATTACGCCCTTTAACCACTATATATTGTGGTTATATGTTAAAGGGCGTAATACAGGAAGATGGTAGTCTAAAAAGGAAAATGTATCGAAAATATACATGAACTGGACAGTACATACACTGCCGCAATATCTCCCAATTTTTTAATTGCAGAATATTTTTTATTAATGAAATGTTTTCGGCAATCTTTATGATATAACAGTAAAAAGCATAATTATTTTCACGTTCCGCCTGAACGTCGCCACTGGTTAGCTCTAAGTTGCGCGTGAATAGCTCACGAGCCATATTGTCAGCTTTAGAATCGTTTCTGGAATTCATTTTAGCTCTAGGAATTTTACCAAGTGTTAATGTAGTGTTCTAGTTATTCAAACAAGTTTAACAAAGGATCCTACTAGGGAACGCCGATTGCGTTGCTGGAGTACTGCATCGGATCGATAGCGAGGTACTTCCAATGAAGTTTTGATTAGATTTTTCTGTCTTCAATATTGGAAAATCGCTCAGTTTTCACCATACCGTTACTAATCGAAAAGACATGCTAAAAAATCTGTGAGAAATTAGCGTACGTAATGGTGTAGAACGAAAGCATGGCTAATTCCATTTTTAGACAGAAACTCATTATGTTTATACTGCGCATTGGACAGACATACCTGTTAACCTTGATAGAAGTACTTTTCATTTTTTGCAAAGCTCCACCTTTTGGATGCATGCAACTGTATCTATTTTTTATCATTCTAATTCAGACAGGCTTCTTTGTAGACTGATACTGTTTGTGGTGGAGAACTAACATATGTGCAATTGTATATTAGGTGTTGCGCACGTAAAAAACTAGTTCAAATATGACCAGAAGGCTAAAACAAAGAAAACATGAACGGAAAGCATAATCTCGTAGATAGTCTAGGTAAGGTGTTCATCTGATTTATTACTTTGTTGCTAAGACGTCCGGTGGAGGATATCAACAAAAAATATTCGAAATATTTTTGTCAAAGGAAGTACCTGTGAACGCAGATTAGGTAAATCGGCGCAGTGTTGTCAAATACCGTTCGACGGTTGTTTGACTTCATTATCATCATCATATTGACAGATGTATAAAAACAAGAAATATATGTAATATTGATGATAAAAATAATTATCACGGAACTAATAATATATAACAATATTCTAAAAATTAACGCTTTTTGACGATGTGGAGCTAGCCTAGATGGAGATAGCTATCTAGGCAAACGGCAGATATGAGGCCATCTAGACCTCAAAACAACACAATTTGGTTAGTCAGCGGCAAGGCAATTCGGAAAGATCATTAATATTTCTTGGAGGTTTTCTCTATATTGGTAAATATTCAATATTTGTCTAATTTATTAGAAATTAATTTCTGCATTTACGGTACAATTCTTTGTGAACATTTACACGTGCTGCTGTAAAACATTTATTTATGTACAGAACAGTGCTAAAGTGATACCGAATTGCTCAAGTGACGAAGGAGTTGCACAAGAAGCCACTTTCGACTTACGTCCATCCAGTTTATCGGAACCTGAAGTCTTGCCTAGTTTGCCTCAAAACACTGATACTCCTACCAAAGAAAGCGTTAAACGAAGTGCAACAATTATGGACACAAAAGTGGAGGCTCGTCCAGTTTCTCTTGTGGAGGCTAATGATAATGAAATTGACGAAAATCTGGATGAACAACTGGCTGAACACCCTACTATTCAGAGCACAGCAAACAAAAAACGCAAAAGAAAGTCTAAAAAGTACGGATCTCTTCAAATTTTGTGTTATTGTATTCTGATAGGTGTACTATTTCATTTTGTTGTTTATTTAGTTTTGCAAAATTTCTTTTCTCAGGATTTAGGCAATAATATTTTCTTTTCTAACTATGCTATTGAGCTTGTTTCCTATCGTGCACATTCAACTGTTGTAAAAAGAATCCGGCTTCATGAGTGTTTTGCTGCCATAGACGTTGGTAATATTTTATAGGTCTGCTTTGCTGGCTGAATTTCATTTTTGCTTAACCAGTAATTTGGTTATCATTTTTTTATTGTTGATTTTGAAATCGTTCAATATGCCTTCTTGCTGTTTGAATTGGTTTACAAATGGTTATTAATTTTTATTACTATGCATTTTATAGGATGGAAAAATTAAACGCGCTCAATTGATTCGCTGTTACACGAAATTTGTTGGCGCTGGCGGTGATAAAATATATTTAAACCAAGGTTGCGATCTTGATATAAACACCAGACCCATTATATATATACATTTGCCTATATAGAAAAGGGATTGCATCCAGCAGACTGGCCTCGTCGTCTTTGTGAACTCTTTACATACTTTTCAGAATTTGCCGAGGACAGCACTCGAACCCGGGCTCTAACCACTGGGCCACCCCACCACAAACTACGCAGAATTTTCTGTTATATACTAATTAATATTTCTTAGTTAGCCCTTCCTTTTGGTTGAGTCTATATCACTTCCCTTCAGCCCTAAAGTTCCAACTGAACACTGCAAATCTGTCATAGAACAGACGAAACCCTACCTGAGGATAGTTCTGTTTTATGCTTTTCTGATCGGCTGGTTGTATCATTATTTGTATAGAGCCCGATAGTCTCTATCGTACTATATGTAATAAAAAGTTCGTTTTAATTCTTTTGGGCGTCCAACTATCATTTCCAGATTTAAACGAGACAATCGTAACTCGTGTGATAAAAATCGTAGTGTAAGGTTGATTTCAGTCGTATCTAGGGTTTTTGCCTCGATTATCTTGCGACATTTCAGTGCTTCGCGTGAATCCTATACTAGAGGAGAACAAGCCGCAGTCAGCCCAGTACGAGATTGCATATATAATGTTTTTATTTTGAAGATAGTACTGCCAGCAAAAGCAGTCTTTCTATATTTGAAAGGTGAATTTGACACAACTTTATTTTCGACATTTTATGTAAAAATGGAATGAGCGCAAAATTTGTAAATATTATATTAGCTCTATAAGCTTTCCCTTCTGGTCACATTAGCTTCTGAAATGAATTATCACACAAATTCACCTTTAGCAGTGATGTTCGACATGAATGTCTTCTTTCCATTTACAAAAAAATGGTTAAATACGCAATTATGAATACACATGCATCGAAGTTCTCTCAGGCAATCTTGACTATGCAAACTATATTGTATTTTTCTTTGACGAAGTTAATCGATATTCTGCTTAGGCAATCTTGACTATATTAGTTAGCAGTTGAAACTAGCACCCTCTAAATTAGGATCACCTACCACTCACTTGAACTCTGTTAACTGGTTTACTTACCTTAGTAGTTAAACCAGTACCTCAGGCAATATAAGCGACGACGGGATATTAGAATCGCGAAAGCTAGAGTACCTTTCTACCATCTTCGTCATTTGTTGTAAAAATGAAAGTATTTCTCTTTGAGACTTGAACATATAGCGTTTAAAATCTTAGACACTTACAGGCATTCGACCACCGTTGCTTATACGTTACCAGCAGCAAATACGCAATGCTGCATTCTGGGACGTATTTTTTGATCAGCCACTCTTTATATATGCCTTCGATTTTATCACTCAATAGGGCATCAGTCTCTTAGTCTGCGCCGGATCGGCAGAAGAAATAAGATGTACAGATTTTGGCATGAAAAAAAATTTGAAGTCAACTACAATCACATTGGGTAGTATAGGACCAATTGGTCTACTAGATTTTCTCCACGAGCATGTTATAATTACTGGTTGGAAACCCTGTGCGATGATGAACTTGTTGTAGATTTATAGTAGTCATCACCTTAATTGACTTGTTCCAAGTTGGCGGAGTTTACTGCGAGGTTTGATTTTGTTTATAAAAAGATACAATGGAATCTGTATTGTTAAAGTTGGTTTTGTTTCGTTAAATCACCTATATTCCTTCGTGCCTTTAATGAGGCGATTTTGATGGAGTCAATGAAAATTTCATTGGGTTATAGCACATAGATATTTGTAAATATATGCTATAATAAAAAGTAAGCTAAAATTATTTGGAACGTGGAATTTCAGAGAAGGTGGCTCTTTTGCAGACCTGTAATACTTGTTGCTTTATAAAATAAATAAAATCCATCATTTCATTCTTACTGAGTTGTGCACTAGTAGTAGTCGGAATTAAAATTATGTAGGTTTTAACATGCCACTTACTAATCATGATTTTAATGTGTTTGCGCGCGTATTAATGTCTTTTTCGGTTACTTTTAGTTGATTGCTTACCAATCCACTTGTTTTGTTTAATGAAGTTTGGGTGTGGCATTAGCAAGTGATGGATATCACAAATAATGTTGTCCTTGAATGAAGGAGCTAGTCCTCGTCTGTGGCATGAATCATTCACTGTAATTATCTCCTTCGCTTCGTAAAGAAGTCCCATAAACGTTCTAAGAAAAGGCTTCAGCTATCGTAACTGGCATTCCTTAACTAGATGTAATGCAAATGGCGCATAAGATAACACATGAATACTTTTTCTTCTCAGGAGAAGAAAAGTGAACAGAACATATCTGAGTTTTGCATTTTGACTAAGTATCGCGTTATTCCTGTTTTATTTTTTATAATTAAATACTAGAATGAGCTGTAAATTTATGCATCGATTTCTAACCTTTAGAGCGGCAGCAGAAGCTGCTCAGACTGCTGCTTGGGAGGCCGAGTTTGCTCGGCGCAAGCGTGAAGCAGCAGCTCGTCTTCAAGAGGAGGCCACTGCCGAAGCTGAGCATGAAGCCATGGCGCGTGCAGAAGAAGCGGCTTACAAGGTTTCTGAAATGTTGGCAGCTGAACAAGAAAAAGCGAAACTTCGCGCGGCTGAACAACGACGTCTAGATGCTCAACGTCATCTAGCAAATTTAAAGCTGCCTGATAGTGCCAACTGGGGCTCAGCAGTCAGCGCTGGGTCAACGTCAAAGGGTTCTGTACAAAAAGCGTCAATTACTTGGTAAGAATCAATTATATTCTTCCTGCTCTATTTAATCCTATGCATTAAGTTGGTTTTAATATTCAATATTCGTGGAAGCTCACAAAATTTCATTACATCAAATGCGAAGACGATTTTCACATTATCAATCAGATTTCTTTTTATGCAGTGTGATATATTTTTTCTACAAAATTTAGATTAGCTGTCGTACTATCCAATGAGCGCTATTTTGTATCTCATAAATTTTACTTTCTTTTTAACAGTAACATTTTGTCTTGGCTCATGCTTACATTGTTTACTTCACGGTGGTTTCTTCGTAGTATGCTATTCTATATTTATTTTGGTTTTGCATTATGCCTACAGTGAGACCTCTGCAACCAATCAAACGAAAAAGACACAAAAGGGCGTTTCTACAGGCGTATCGGGCATAGCTGCCAAGAGTTTGCCTGTGGTCCGCAAAATAGAAGTGAAGCCTGTCCGAGGGTCTGCGGATATAAAAATTAACTTTACACCAGTTCAACCTCCGAGAAGAAAAGAAAAGGCGCAGCCAGTCGATCTTCTCAGTATTCAGATAGCGCAGGCCGCTGAAGAGGCATCCAAAGAAGGGTCGCTTCGCCAGACAGTGGATGAGGTAAAAATATGTTGTCAGGTAGATGAAGACAATTTTGATAGCTCTCTTGCCACAACTCAGTCGACTGGCATACTGGTAAACCTGTATCTCTTCTCTAGGCTGCCACACCTCGCCAGCTTGTTCTTACTTATCATTTTTATTAAGCTGTTTCTGTTGACTTGAGCGCAAATTCTCCGTTGTTTATGTTTCAGTTTTTTCTGTCACTTGCACAGGCAGTTTACACTTTCTTTCTGCAGTTTATTTACTTACGTTTCACCGCTCTAATTATTGTTTTCCTCTCTGGCCAAAATTTGTATACTCTTAAACTTATTTCTTTTGCCTTAGACTTTATTCTCATTTGATCGGTGAGGCATCTCGATATCACTAACAACGTTGTACCAGTATGCTCGGCATCGGTAATCTGTGATTCTTGTTTCATTCTTTTTGCTCAAAGTAACTTCGTGTAAAGATTAAACTTCCCATAAATTCCGCGGTTTCTTTCACCCATGTAGAAAAACTTCAAAAAGGTAATATTAACTACTAAACGTGCTTGAAAGAACAATTGTTTAAGCATTTAACACTGATTCGTTGTCCGCTTAAAGATGTGTATCTTGTATTTATATAAAAATCTAGCAGCTCGTCTCTTATTTGACTAAACCCTGATTGGATTTCCTTATTAAACAGATGTATTCTGTGTAGGCTGTGGCAAATGTACTGATTTAATATTAATTCGTGGTCTGCTTAAAGATTTATTCTTGTTATTTTCTAAATTATAACTGTGTGTCTATTATTTTGATCAATGTTGAATGGATTATCTTAAATTTGTTGACAAAACAATAGCATGGATATTAACCTCCATTTTATTTGTTTACAATTTACTATTAGTTAAGTGCCAATTCCTTTGACATATCATTCCTTGTCTTCTCAAATTTCGAGATCATTGGTTCTCATTAGGTCCCTCTGTTTGAATCGATTTAATCTCAACAAGCTGTATTGTACTCATTTGAGTCGTGATAAGAATGAGAAAGAAGGAAGGAGAGAATGCCTTCTTTGTGAATTAATATGTATTTTAATTATATTTCAAACTCTGGGTGTGTTTGTGCGTGCAAGGAAGAGATCTGAAATGATACGCACTGTATGTTCAACAGATACTACATCTTCTGTTGTAAACACGCCAAATTCACACGAAGTATCTATGGGTGTCGTACTTAGCATTAATAATTCGCGTAGTCTAAGTTAATGTGGGTTTTCCTGCTGTAGAAGTGGGAATTATGCCCGTTGCTTTTTTGAATTTATAGCTTGACTGTTGGTAAATATGGTATCTTTTCCATTTGTCGTTGTAATCATGGATTTTCATGTTTGGTGTTTTAGCTAATCGCTTAGCATTTGCTACACTGTTTCAATCTAATCTTTCTATTTTATGTTTCTTTCCTTTTCTCAAATTATTTTCGCTTCATGATTATTCTGGCGCGTTCACATCATGCTTAAGAACAAAGAAATGCTCTATCTTTTACCTGAAGGTACCGTATTTTATTATCTATGCATTTACGACAGGGTTGTCTTTATTTTATCCCTATCACAGTTGCAGTATTGTTATGATTATGTAAATATCATATTAATTCTGTTTTGTAATCTGTTTTATACCTTTGATTCAATCACAGAATCGTTCTATGTACAGTTTAGATGATCTATTGATTCGTACTTTTTTAAATCCCACAAAAGTGACTCCTGATTCTCTGGTGATAGTTATAATTGTATGCACAGGCCGTTTTTATTATGTGAAAATAAATATAAATTCAGAGTTAATTTTTGCAAATAGCAACTGCGTTTAAAACGAGATCAAGGTGACAATATTACGATTATTTTCATCGGAAAATTGGAATGTGTCCATCCATACATAAGTGAATGTCTATAGAAATTCCGGCCTGACGACCGGCGGGCTCAAGCTAGTCAACCCGGGATTGGTAGCATGAACCTTGCCGGGTCATAAAGGGACACAGCCATCATCCCGTTTCATGTGAAGCCTTGAGTTTGGTCTAACTGCGCACTGTTAACTTATGGCAAATGTGTAGTGACGGAAAGAGAGAGCCACTAGCGTGGGCAGTGCTCATCCACCTTGGTTGGCAAACTATCTAGGAGAAGGAAAACTCCGAATACAAACCATCACTAGGAATGGGCGACCTAGTGTTCGCTTACAGTCCACATATAACCATTACAAGTAAAGCTTAATATAATTACATGCTGCATCGGACGTCGCGCAGTATAAAAAGGGTCGCCTTATCTGCTGAGTCGCGCAGGGTGGATAAGCGAAATCGGGCTACTGCAGGCATCTCTATCTCCTATTCTGCATTCTTTTCTTCCCCTTCCTCTTCTTAATCTAACAATAACACTTTTAGATATTATAAATATGGTTGGTTTAGATCATAATACTGAGCGCAATACCAGGTTGCCAAATATCGAAAATGGTTCATTAAACCTAGGTTAGGTTTTAACGTAGGCGCACTTAATGTGCAAACATTAAAACAACTTGGACAGAAAGAATCTCTTGCTCGTACGTTGGATAAATTAGGACTCGACATATTTTGCGTATCTGAAATCCGAATACAGGATCCTACGTGCATTATAGAACTGGTTGCACCATCCCTATCTACGCGTTAATGGCTTCGAACATCTAGTTCCACAGTTCTCTCAAGCCGGTAAATGAAGCGTTGGTATTGCCCTTAGCGCGCGAGCTGAAGCTTGCTTAATTAAATGGATCCCTTTAAATACTCGATTTTGTTCGGCACGTTTAAATACATCTACTAAAATCAAAGCAAAAAACCGTTATCATCGTTGCCTCTTTGTTGTATCTGCATATGCTCCTACCGATTGCAGCACAGAAGAAAGCAAGGACGCTTTTTACTTCGAATTAAGCTCCTTACTAAGTAAAGCACGAAGTTCATTTATAGTCCTGGATATAGGTGACGTAAATACTCAAGTTGGACGCTTCAGTAACACAGAATTTCATTTAGGTGGAAGATTCAATCTAAGCTCGACGCGCAACGATAATGGTGAACGGCTTTTGGATAGCTGCGCTGAACATAGACTATATTTAAGTAGTACAAACTTCAGTGGTAGTGTTAGACGTTGTGCTACATGGCGTCATCCAGCACCTGGACAACGGTGGACTCAAATAGATTATGTAGCACCTTGAATAGATTAACAGACGTTGTTCCGTCTTTCGGTATGAAATTCGCACCCTCTAAATTTAAGATACTGTTACAGGATCACCCACCACTCCAACGTTGCGACTGCAGAATGAAGATCTTGACATAGTCGACAGGTTTACATATCTTGGGAGCTCTATCAATAACGTAGGCAATATGTCCGACGAGGTGAGAATACAAATCGCGAAAGCTAGAGTAGCTTTCTCGAACCTTCGTCATTTATGGAGAAACGCGAATATTTCATTTTGCCTTAAAGGTCGTGTTTACAATGCATCTGTACGCGCAGTCTTACTATACGCTAGTAAAATTTGGCCCTTTAGAGCTGATGCTTTGAGTCGTTTATAGGCATTAGATCATCGTTGTTTGAGAAGTATAGCACATGTTCGTTACCAACAACGAATAACCAACGTTGACATCCGTAGACGTATTTTTGGATCTGACAATAAGAGCTCGTCGTTAGAAAAACAAATAAGGCTCCATCAACTTCGTTGGCTCGGTCACGTTTTGCGTATGTCCTCATTTCGATTGCCCAGTAGAGCTCTGTTCTCTCATACAGCACCAAATTGGCGTAAGAAACAAGGTGGGCAGATTTTGACATGGCAGAAACAATTAAAGTCACTTACATCCAAATTGGGTAGTATAGGACCCACTCGTCTGCCGGGATGGGGTCCTCGTGCACATCATAGTTCTTGGTTAGAAACACTTAGCGATATGGCATCGAATCGAGCTCAGTGGCGATCTTGTTGCAGATGTCTAGTAGAATCATCTTCGTAACTTTCTTTCTTAGTAGGGCAAAGTTAGCTGCGAGGTTTGGTTTGTTTATGACGTGATACAGTGAAATCCGCAAGGAAGCTGTATTGCTGATGTCGCCTTGCCCGAATGCTAACTTGGCCATAATGGTGTTGTGGAGAGGTTTAGTTTGCCTCATTTCTGTGAGTTATCCTGATAAATTTACTCATAGTAGCAAGGTATTCCTTCTCTCTCTCCCTCTCTCTCTCTCTCTCTCGTAAATCTCACTAATAATTTGTCTAAATTCACTTATATACTTTTTTTCACTTCTTATGGTTATATGGCAGTGAAACATTAGTCACTTTTGACTTTTGTATGGCTGGACATGATGATAATGATGATGATGATGATGAATGTCTATTATCCACAAGGAACAGTTTGTTTCCACAAATAATGAGTGATATAGTGTTAATTTTCAACTCACTCGTAAATACAAGGTTCATGGTTGTGCGTCAGTGATGTATCAGGATGTAATGGTGTTTAATACAGGTAGCGGTAACCGTCAATACCCAATGCGTCAGATGCATTTGTAAGGCACGAAACGAATGTGAACGAGATTATACTTTCCGTTCATGCTGTCTTTGGTTTATCCTTCTGGTCACAACTGAACTAATTTGTAACATTATGTACATGATGTTGAAAGAAAGCTTCATACCTACAGTTTATATGTTCGTCTGAGGAGATTGGACTTTCCTATTATCGAATTCCCTCTTAAATATATAGTGGTTAAGGGCGTAATACCTGTTTCTGGATAAATCCTTGGTAAACGCGAAACGGAGAAATGTGCATTACTTTGCCTTTAGTTTTATCCTTACAGTCATAACTAAGCTAATTTGTTACTGAGTTCACTAAGCACTATTTTTATAATTGCATATATATATATATATATATATATATATATATATATATATATTACACTCCTCATATATTCAGTTCTCAAACACCAAACAATTATTTAATTGCATTATATGCTGAATGGAATTGCCCTTTTATATCTTAGTAACTTAGTTTATGCTGATAAATGTATATATGCAATGGCACTGGTGTTAAAATCAAGATAGCTATAGCAGTTTCTTCTCACCTTATAAGCAATATTCGTTATTCTATAAATGTTCATCATGCCGCTTTTAGGTCGAGTGTTGTCATTACTTTTTGATGACAGTTTTGTGGCTTAGTTAGGTGGAACTTCGGTCTAAAGAGATGCCGTATAGGTTCCACATTACCCTTATTTTGGGGAGGAATTTGGGAACATGGGACCTTCCTGATGCTATATATAAAAATACGTAAACCTGCGGTACGTTGGCAACTTAGTATCATATAAATCCGACAAACGCTCAACGCTGGCTACTATATAGTATATGTATGCGAGTCTGTAAGAAAGGATACTAACACTATGGCTATTGTGTTAGTTATATATTTTGGGGAGAAATTTGGGAACATACGACGCTACAATCTCATATATAAATGCGTAAACCTGCAGTAGTGTAGCTAACATCATATAAAGTCTACGACAATGCGACTTCAACGCTAACTCACACTATATAATATATATACCGAGTCTGTAAAGGATACTAACACCTTGGCTATTGTTAGTTATATATTTTAGGAGAAATTTAGAGACATACAGTACTTACAATCATATATAAATGCGTAAACCTGCAGTAGTGTAGCTAACATCATATAAAGTCTACGACAAAAGCGACTCCAACGCTAACTCACACTATATAATATATATACAAAGGTCTGTAAAAGGATACTAACACTGTAGCTGTGTGTTAGTAACCGATACCAACATTATTGTACCGAAAAGGAACATGGTACCAACCATGATGGATAATAATTTATGCTAAAGTTCACCGAAATTGAGAATTACAAATATTTCCGAACACCTGTTACTCCAGTTAAACCATACACTCTGGCCTTCATCGATATCATTTATCACATTTCGCGGTAAGCATGACATCATTCAATTCAATATATTACAGTTAAATACTGTTTGTTGGGAAGAACTAATACATATGTAAGTATGTATTAGGTTTTGCGAACCTAGTAACAAATTAGTTCAGTTGTGACCAGAAGGATAAACCAAAGGCAGCATGAACGGAAAGTATAATGTCATGCACATTCGTTTCGTGCTTACTGGCGACTCATCAGTAGGAGCCGGTATTACGCCCTTTAACCACTGTATTTTCGGTAGAAGAATGTGGAATAATAGGACGGTACAATCTCCTAGACGAATGTGTAAACCTGCAATAGTGAAGCTTCCATGCAATAGTGAAGCTTCCATCATATAGTCTACGACAATGCGACTTCAACGCTAACTCACACCATATAATATATATACCGAGTCTGTAAAGGATACTAACACTATGGCTATTGTGTCAGTATCCGATACCAACATCATGGTACTAACACTCTGGTTTCTGAGTTGGTACATGGTACCAATACGATTGATTGCAATGTATGCTAAAGTTCACTAAAATTAAGAATTACATCTTCTGAATACCTGCTACACCAGCAGGCATTGTTCGATATCAGTTATCACATTTCCCAGTAATCATGACATTCAATTTAATATATAACGGTTAAATACTGTTTGTGGCGAAGAACTAATATATATGCATTTTTGTATTATGTGTTGCGCACCTAGTAACAAATTAGTTCAAATATGACCAGAAGGATAAACCAAAGAGAACATGAACGGATGTTATAATCTCGGCGACTCTTCAGTTGGAGTCGGTATTACCTACTATAAATTTGAGTGAGGAATGTTGGAAAATAGGACTTTACATGCACCCTACTGTTTATTAGGTATTTCATACCTAGTAACAAATTAGTTGAAAAAGGACCAAAAGTGTATATAAACTTCGACTTAAAATTGTTTTGTGCTTACTAGCGACTCATCAATATGTGCCGGTACTACTCTCTCTACCCACAATATACTTAGTAAAGTAATGTAGGTTAGGTGGACGGTTTTATCTCCTATACAAATGCGTGCTCAAACAATTGGAGTTAACTTCATGTAGTCTTCGAAAATACAATGTAAACTCACTATATATAATGTATTCCGAGCCTTTAAATGCTGCCAATACAGTGCGTTTCGAAACAGGTTAAATATGAATAAATTTGAGAACTAAAACTAATTTTGAATACCTGGTACTCCACAAAATCTATACACTCTGGCCTTGATCGACATCAGTTATCACATTTTTCGATTATCAGCACATAATTCAGTTGAATATAACCTGGTTGTATATTGCTTGTTGCGGAGACCTGATACACATTAGATTTTGCATTAGATATTGCTTACCTAGTAACAACTTAGTTCATAGAGGAACGAAATAAAATATGCATGTGTTTCATGCTTATTAGCGATTCCTCAGTAGGGTTCGGTACTAATCCCTATATCAATATATATATATACGTATCCACACACGACACGTAACTCAACCACATCTTACTTTTCGTTATTAATTTCGAAATCCATATATACTCAACGGCTGATCTTATCTTTTATGTAGTTAAATGTAGTCGAAATATTTTTGCAAGATCTTACCACAAATATTCACATATATATGTAATATCATTTGTACAATGAGTGTGTATTTCTTTCTGCTAAATAATGAATGATAATTTTTGGTAGGTTATGATTTTATATAAATTTATAATTTAAAAGAAACATTGCATTGGATAGCAAAATGCAATTTATCTATTGGACCAATTTCCCTAATGGGAACTTTACTGTAGCCTGTTGGCTAGATAGAGCTTTTCGGTTGAAAGTGATTCCCCTGAGGTTCCACCCGCAGTAGAATCATGCTGGTATAAAATTGGAAGTGGCATTTAGTGTGCAACAACCGTGGTTGGTTAGTATAACTTTTAACCATCAGTTCCTACTATTTTGTCTTGATCTGTTATCATAAGGATGTTGAATTCTACATAATTAGTTCGAAAAGTAAAATGGCATGCAAAACGTGGGTCCTCTGGCCAAATGATTGTGCGTTCGATTCTTGCCCACAAGCAGCTACCTTGAAAAATTCCCATTAGCTAATATATTAATTAAATTTGCTACCTAATTCAGTTAAATATATATTGGTTGTATATTGCTTGTTGCGGAGAGCTGATACGCATTAGATTGTGCTTAATTATTGCTTAACTAGTAACAACTTAGTTCATAAAGGAACGAAAGGTATTGTTTTAAATATACATGCGTTTCATGCTTATTAGCGATTCCTCAGTAGAATTCGGTACTACGCCATATATCCAATATATATATATATATATATATATATATACTCACATGACACGTAATTCAACCACATCAAACTTTGATTTATTAATTTGGAAATCCATATATACTCGACAGCTGAACTTATATTTTATGTAGTTAAATTTAGTCCAAATATTTTGCAAGATCTTACCACAAATATTCACAAATGTATGTAATATCATTTGTACAATGAGTGTGTATTTCTTTCTACTAAATAATGAAAGATATTTTTTGAAATAATATTTTTGGGTAGGTTATGATTTTATATAAATTTATAATTTAGAAGAAACATTGCATCAGATAGCAAAATGCAATTTATCTATTGTACTAGTTGGCTAGATAGAGCTTTTCGGTTGAAAGCGATTCTCCCGTGGTTCCACCCGCCGTAGAAACATGTTGGTATAAAATTGAAAATGGCATTTTATGTGCAACAACCGTGTTTTAGGATGGATATTGGTTAGTATAACTTTTAACCTTCAGTTCCAAATATTTTGTCTTGATCTGTTATCATAAGGATGTTGAATTATACATAATTAGTTCGAAACTTAAAATGGCATGCAATACGTGGGTCCTCTGGCTAAACGATTGTGCTTTCGATTCTTGCCCACAAGCAGCCATAGCTACCTTGAAAAATTCCCATCAATATTAATTAAATTTGCTACCTTAGAGAACGCATAATACAAATCTGTATATAATAATAACCTTCACTTATTCTCCCTATATGTCGTTATGTTAATATTGCGTAGCAGTTGGTATTTTTCCTTATTTTATATCTATGTATGTATGCTATCACAATACGAATATTAGTAAATGGTTATTTTTGGACCAGTTTTATCAGTCCAATCGATCTGAATTCATTGCTTCAATAGCGATAGAACAAAAATGTATTGGTAATAATTTTTAAAAAAACTAGCAATATGCCTGACCCATTATGTACATTAATTTGTCAATGAAGGCTGTGTTATATTGTGCAAACGCAATCCATCCAGTAGACCGGCAGGCTGATTCAGTGGTTATAGCACTAGGTGATGAGTTCCCCATAAGAACGAAACTGGTCTACCGGATGAATTGTCATTTCTACATTTTCTACTTGGTTTATACTGACAAATTTATGTACATAATGGGTCAGGTGTTTACATCAAGATCGTAACCTTGATTAATGAAATTGTTATCAGCGCCCGCACAGCCAATGTTCGTTTAATATGCTTAACGAATCGAAACATATTTCAAATAAATACATACACACCATTACCTTGTCATTGAAACACCAGAATTTTTCTGAAGTTATGTACAAACTATTAAACATTATTTGAATAAATTCTGAAAACTTGATGACATTATGCCGAATGTATGTAAATGTAATCTTGTAATCGGATTATACTTCTTTAGTGGCTATGACCATTTGTGACCATAATAGAGCCATTTGAGTTAAATTTCGTCAGCCAAAAATATTTTTTTAAATTCATTATTAAAAGCCTTGATCAATCGTGAATCACATTGTTTACTAAAACCCGTAAATTTTCGTTCTGATAACCGGCTGGCTCAAGTTAGTCAGATCGGTAGAGATAGCATGAAGATTGACAGGCTCAATTGAATAAAGCTGTCATTTAGGTTCGTGTGAAGCCTCAAGTTCGATTTAACTGCGCAGTTGTGACTGAATGAGAGCAAGCATTCCCAACTTAATGTTTCGGCTGCTGAAGAATCCTGGTCAGTAATACCAGCCTTGGTTGGCAGACTCTCATCCCTATTATGAATGGGAGACCTAGTATTATTTTACAGCCCACATATAAATATGCACAATACAAACTCTAATGAATCCATACTGAGTGGGCCTCCGCGCTGGACAAAAATGATTCACCTTATCTGCTGAGTCGTGAAAGGTGGATTAGCGAAATTTGGCTACGGCAAACATTTTCATTTTCTAATCTGCTTCTCCGTCTCTTTAATATGGTGGATGATGATCAAATAACCGAGCCATATGTCGGATTGCTAAATATCGAAAAATAGTAAACCACGATTCCTTAAACCTAGGTTAGGTTTTAACGTCAGCGTATTTAATATGCGAACTTTGAAACAAATTGGTCAACAAGAAGCTCTCGCACGTATGTCGGATAAATCAGAAATTGATACGTGTCGTGTATTCGAAATCGGAATGCAGGATCCTACGAGCATTACTGAAGTACGTGCACATTCCTTATCCACACAACATTGGCTTTGAACTTCTTTTCAACTGAAATATATCAATACGGACAATGGGGAGTCGATATTGTCCTTATCTCACTAGCTAAACTGTTGCATCTGTGCGGCACGCTTAATTACGCCTACCAAAATTAATTTGTGTTTACATATGCTCGCACCGATTGAAGCAAGGAGGCATTTTCACTCCATCCTAAAGCAAGATTTGCAGATATACTTTTAATTATGAGCAACGTGAATGCTCAAGTTTGGCGTTTATGCATTCATTCGTCTAGGTGGGAGATCCACTTTATTTTTCCAATAAACAAAGCACTTAGTATTCTATATGAATTTAAAATGTAATCTTAATGTTACAGTGCGCTTTCTCTCAAACCCATCAACTGATTTACTGGAGAAATAATTTAGATAAGTTAATTTTATTTAAATAGGAAAAACAATCCATATAAATGTACAAAATACAGATATCAGTGAAAATGTTCAAAAACGAAGAAACGTAACTAAACACAATTTTGCAATGCCAATGGATTTCTTGAAATCGTTTTCAAATAGAGAGGAACCTAACAATCCTAGCCTTAAATAAAATATAAAAAGCGCTTTGTTGGCATGCCGCAATTTTCGCATTGAAAACATGTTTCGTTATAGACGCATGTGCGGCACCAACCTTATTTTGCACCATCCAAATTGTTATGCCAGACATGTGGGTATTCATTCGTCAACTGAATCTGCCTACATATATTGTCCACAAGAACATTTTAAAATATGAATAACATTAGATGAAGATTGCAGTGTAATGTTATCTTCCACACGAAGTAGAGAAATTTTAGCGATAGATTTTATCATAATTAAGTCATGTGCAAAATAGGTAAACGCCTGAGGGCTTCATTGCTTCTTCACCCTTGTATTGTAAGTGAATATACACCAGTTTCTCGTCAGCAGTTCAAAAATTCACAGCGGCATTTATTATATTATTAAGTTTATATTTAACTATAAAATGTGATTTGGTAACCATTAATGATAAGAATACTATGCACACCATCAAACTCAGTCTTCAAACAGTCTAGCGTTCAAACGCACCATGTTCTATTTCACTGTCTTAACTAAGCCATTTTGCGATGTTAATGTTTTCTTATGAAAAACTAATCTGCACAATGCTCCATCGCTTCTACGTTTGAGTACCACATCAAGAAAAGCTAAAGTTTCATGCTCGTCAATTTCAGTTATAACTCTAGCATTCGGATGCCATTAATTGAATTTATTAAGCAATTCTTAGACATGTACACGGCTATCATAGCCAATTAATATATCAACATAATGGTTGTATAGTTCCAGTTTATGCAATATATCAATTGTCTCTCGTTTCAAAATTTAAATAAACTTATCGGCCTTGATAGAGGCCAAAGCCGAATAATCTTTCTGTCTTCCTAGTTGACTATAAAAATGGAATGAATATCTGAACAACAGAAATGTAATGATCTATTCAACTGCGTTTCATTCAGTTTAAAATTTGTGAAATAATCCAAAATGCTCTTTAGTCTCAATGCGCAAGACTAATGGTGAATGACTGTTTGATAGTTGCTTGGAGAATTGATTATACTTCAGTAGCAAAAGCATAAGACGTAGTGTAATGAGTTTTGAATGTATAAAAATTCTGACAAAATACGAATATATTCTTCAAATTCGAACGTAGATAAGATCCGTTATGCGCAATTGAGGTAACACTGTATGTGACATCGTAGAATCCAGAATAATCGGTCATTTGGTCTCTGAAGTCTGTTCTAGAGTTAGTTAAGAACAATTAGTGAGCTAGGTTTGTCTTCATTACTAGATGCCATGCATACCTTGAAACCCCAAGCATTCGACGTTTTTATTGATCTCGAAGAAACACTTTTTGATTGAATCACACGATTACTTCATCTGTCTTTCAAATTACGTGTCTGGACAACAAACAATGAACAATTTAAAATCAATTCTTCTTTCGATCGTGTGTTTCGCTCTAAATAGAATGTTCTGGTTTCTACTATTCGTGGTGGTAGGGTAGGAACAATAAGTCCCGATTAACTATAAATATATAATCAGCGATCTGAATCTTCCTGTCACAAGGCTGCCAAGTTCAGACTTGCTTTCTTGACAAAGTCTACGAGTATGAATAGCCTCTAGGAACCAAAGGCTGACTGATGGCCTATAAGAGAAGAAAAACAAATTAAAAAAGCGGGAAGGTGATGCTCATAAGCCTTGGTTGGCGTGCCATTTAATTAAAGGATGACTGAATATGAATAGTTCTTACTTACCGGGAATGGGCGACCATGTGTTCACTTATAGCTCGTGAAGAAATTTTAATGAGCGGAAAACGTTACTGCGGGTGGGTCTGAAATTGGATGTCGAGAGTTGAAGGCTCTTTATTGGAATCGAGGTTAAAACCAATATTGTTGCGTACGCATCGGTGATAAAATAATGATAGTACTAACTTGTGGTCTGTTAGTGTCTATCAGGTCTCCATATTATGACTGTATATGTTGTAAATTGCCTTACTTACATACATGAGTGCTAGTAATAATTAGGGGGAAGGCGACCGGCGATGTTATCTCTTTTGATTCAGATCAGGCAGCACGCCAAAACACGCACGATTGACTACCGGCAGCCTTTATTGGTACTCCAAAGTAGATCTAGATGTTACGGGATATGAAGCTGTAAGAAAATTGAGCATTGCTTTTGTGGCACCATAATCGGTTTATTATTGCAAGACGCAGTGATGTAACTTATGCAGGGGGGACAGTGACATGTCATAGGAGCTAGATAGACCACGTTCTGGTAATCAGACGTTGGTTGTCTTCCGTCTAGGACGCGAGAGCGTATCAAAAGTTTTGTGCAGGTTAATTTGTCAGGCTACATTTTTCTGATCGCATGAATGAGATTGAAATTCTGCACTCTGCGGCAGCCCGTATTGCGTCCGAATATTCGCGCAATGAAAACGGATGATATAGTGCAGAATGGTTTCAGGGGCGCTTGTGATTCGGCTTGGCCATCTGTAGCCACAGCCGTTGGCGTGCGAAATTGCATATGGAGTGTTATAATGGATAGGCTTAAGCAAGCTTTTTTTATCTTCCAAGGATAAAGTCAGCGAACATGAGAACTCTTTAAAACGTGGCATCTGCTGCTAAATTATTAGGATAGAGATGTATTCGCTCGATTTGGTTTACGTCATTGAAAGCTGAGTGACAGGAAGCATTAATCAAGAGCAAATCTTACGAGCCCACTAATTCTATACGACCGTTCTTCGATGTTCTATTGCCATCGAGTACTGCACTGTTTAAGACACTGTTTGAGAAAGCCAATTTCCAATTCCACTCGTTAGGTCACCGAAGAAACTCCGGTGGTTGGCTGGAACCGCAAAAGTGATAGACCGGTTCATTGGGCAGGTCTTGTTAATTGTGATCTTTTCGCGTTTGCCT
Source organism: Eudiplozoon nipponicum (assembly GCA_029291075.1). Classification (NCBI taxonomy): domain Eukaryota; kingdom Metazoa; phylum Platyhelminthes; class Monogenea; order Mazocraeidea; family Diplozoidae; genus Eudiplozoon; species Eudiplozoon nipponicum. Next base: position 23,575 of record JAQBSW010005725.1, on the reverse strand, counting down.
TCACTTTTTTGGTTATTTGATTACAGACTCTAACGGAGTCCGGATATGCGACAAAGTGACGTCCGCTTATGTATGCACTTAAATACGAGCCACATTGCATAATCTCGCGTTACTTGACCAAATGTCTGATTTTTAGGTGTAATACTGGCATGAAATATACAAATAAGTTTAAATTCATCTTGATTGTATAATGGCGTATCATCTGTGTTCTATGTGTAATAAATTGTTGTTGGGTTTATTTCACAACGAAAACTATATAACTGACCTGGTTTGCGGGCCTAATTACGTTCTTATGTTGAGTATTTGATAATACTTTGTCCCAGTTAGCTAATGGTAAAAAATTTTAGTTCAAATTCCACTGTCAAATAAAATGCATATAATGAGGTGTTACAATGATAAATATTTGATTTTGATAGCTTGGACCAACGCACTGCTATGAGTGAATTACTAGCCATCTCCTGGTAGGTGGTCAATTTAAGCCGTTCTTTTCACAAAGGTTGACGTTTCACAAATTATACGCTGTCTATTTTCACACTTGTGATTTTGTGTGTGCATCGTTGAGCGAGATCAAATAAAAAAGAAGCATTGGCTAAATTGATGGATTGTGTCCAAAAATAAAATTCCTTGACAATATTTTCAACGTCATTAATATGTATTTAGAATGGTTATTATGCTCGATATAAAATTCATTGTATTTACACTAATTATAGCGTTGGTAAAATATTTAAATGAAGTCGAATTGTGAAATTCTTCTATACCTTGATTGTTGTTAACTAACTATATATATATATATATATATATATATTAAATTAATTAGAGTAGCACCAAAGGGCAAGCCAAAGTCATTATTAATAAACGATACAATCTCATAGGCACATGCGTTTCGTGCAATAACCTGTTTTATTACTAAGGTAACAACTATATTTGATGCCACATTGCAAATATTATGCATCTTGGTGCTTTACGCCGATGCAATTTTATATCAAACTAAATATTAAAGAATGATTTCAGATTTTGTGATGATTGCGTAAAAACGAAGAATGGAATATTAATTACAGATCTATAGCAGCTTACGTTATTGTTTTCATTTAGTTTCCATCTACATTAATGGCATGCTTACGTAGAATAAACTATACATGTATTTTGTCAATTAGAACTTGTAAGTAACCTAGTAATCTATTGGGGTGTTATAATCTTTTGCATAATTCTCACTCTTAATATCAGACGTCCTAAAAAAGTTTCAGAATAAGAAAACGTTATTGTTTTCATTTAGTTTCCATCTACATTAATGGCATGCTTACGTAGAATAAACTATACATGTATTTTGTCAATTAGAACTTGTAAGTAACCTAGTTATCTATTGGGGTGTTATAATATTTTGCATACTTCTCACTCTTAATATCAGACGTCCTAAAAAAGTTTCAGAATAAGAAAACGTTGTTTTCATTTAGTTACCATCTACATTAATAGCATGCTTACGTAGAATAAACTATACATGTATTTTGTCAATTAGAACTTGTAAGTAACCTAGTTATCTATTGGGGTGTTTTAATCTTTTGCATACTTCTCACTCTTAATATTAGACGTCCTAACAAAGTTTCAGAATAAGAAAACTGCTTTAATTGCCAGTATTCATTATACAAGGACTACATTGAAATTGAGAAAGTTCTACTTTTAATAGTAATTTTGAACTTAAATAACTTTATGACATTCTACGGATATTCAATTATTACTTGAATATTTGTTATTTGTTTTGGTAATAAATTGTGTATTGAAGCATTAAGTTATTGTTAATCAAATAAACAGTTACTATAATGAAGTCTGCAATCTTGATATAAATACCTGACTCATTATTTGCATACATTTGTCATTATAAACTAAGAATTGTATACTGTGGAAAAGCTACTTTATCCAGTTGACGGGTTTCGTCCTTATTGGGAACTCACCACGTACTGGCCAGAATTTGCCGTGAACAGGGACCTTTATGAGCATTTAGGCCCCCTAAACACAAAAAACCATCACGATTTGCATGTTAAACACAAGCTGGTCTTCAGTCACAAGAATTGACGCTCTAACAACAGGCTTTCCATCGCTAGTCCTATCAGCAGCAGTACAGTTGTAAATGAATACGCCTAGCCTTCTTTTGTAATCAACATAAGTTGCACCATTCAATTATGTTTATAACAAGCATCACTTATCGTGCAAATATGCACGAATTCCGTGGAAAAATAAGAGGACGGCTTGAAAATACTACCTCAGTACTGGAGCGTAAATCTCACCGTTAACGCATTTACTGATCCTCAGTTATGTAAAAACCGTCATTTTTGGTCAGGCTGTACTGGAAACCACAGCATGGGAGAATGATAGCCAATTTTAGATGTGAGCCTAGTGTGCAGTAATTAATATAAAGGTTTCTCGATGAATAAAGATCAATATAGTAAAATTTTACATATACGATTACGCTTGACTCAATACCAATTTCCGGAATAAAGTTCTAAAATTTGCGGCTACATTTGAAAGATTCGTCTGTTTTTATCTTTTCGTATCTGACTAGTCTTGTGAACTAATGGATTTTTCGCATATACCTAACGATAATTATATTATTGGTACTATTCTTATTCGGGAGTTCTTTGCTCCTAGCTATCAGATCGATTAGAAAAATGTGACAAAACGTCGATTATTAATATAATACGCATTAGGGTGCCTCGTGTTTTTGTTGGCCGGCCTAGTAGAAAATGTTTGACTTTTAACAGATATTTGGCTACGCGAGTTTTCTTCGTGATAGACTGTTCTCCGTCTAGGCTGTGTAGGAAAGCACTATTTTTTATTTATGTTGGTACCATGTACCTATTCGGTAACCATAACATTGGTAAACTTGATAAGCTTAGTATATTTTATGTATAGCGTTGAAGTCGCATTGTCGAGACTTTACATGAAGTTAACTTCATTATTGTCCTGCATTCCTCACCCAAAGATATAGTGGGTAAAAGGCGTAATACATACTCCTACTGATGAGTCGCCAGTAAGCACGAAACGACTGTGCACATAAGATTATACCTTTCATTCATGCCGAATTTGGTTTATTCTTGTTCTTAATTAAATTAATTTGTTACCAGGTGCGCAACACCTAATACGCAGTGCTTAAATATTTGTATGAATGACGCGAAGCAAGTTTTTTTCTAGATTCAACTATTTTTTGCCTTTTTAGATTTGTTTCATCGACAATCTGTACGAATGTTTTCATCAATTATCCCCAAAAATGGTTTTCCTGCCTTATTATACATTCTCAGCTTCCTTCATATCCCTTTTCAAACTATTGGTTGTTTAGGAGCTTATTTAAAAATTATTCTATTGAAATTTAGTCATTCTTACGAATTTTGATATTTACTTTGCACACTTATCGTTCATGACAAAAAAATTTTTTCTGTCAAGGCAACAACAAAACCTCAAGCAAAACGTGTACAGTCTACAGTTAGTACTAACTTGTGGTCTGCGAAACTCAACATCTCTGCTGACACAGAGGGTATGGCGGTCGATGACGATGAAGCATTTCCTGTCTTGTGTGATGGTAATTTCGGTCGGCAACCTACTAAAGTGCATATGAAACCTGCCGTTTCGAGCCACACAAATAAAGGAAAAACAATTGGCCAACCAGATCAGAATGGTGTGGGCATCCTCGTCATCACCTGGCGGTGCACTGTGGCTGGCGGGATGCTTATATAAGCTCGCAAATCTAGCTTATCTTAGTAAATTGATACTTTGTTTCTTCAAAAATACTAGCCACAATCCCATTATGTCACATAATATAAAAATTTAGATCCAAAGAGGACGCACAGAATTACATTAGTGTAACCGTAAATAGTCATAATTTCGTGTGGGCCGTAAAAGCACAATAGTTTGCGTATTTTTAGTGCAATAATGTTTCTGTTATATCGCAGAATTAGCTGTGCGTCTTCATTTGTTCTGATTTCCCGATGGGTTTCCGCCATATTCTTCAATATGCTAGTAAGTACGACTTTATCGATAGACTAATGTCGTAAATAATAGCGCACGGATATGGAGTTCTTTATGTGATTCTAAGAAAGAAATACTATCTTCGTGTACTCGTTGGACAATAATTGAGATGGTGCTAACTTAAAAATTCAATAATAGGTTGTTTTAATGTCGGATGGACCTCTGTACAGAAGAAGAAATCGCAAAAAGCCATAATCACATGCAAAAGTTCGAGAGAAAAGTAGGAGTAAAGATTATGGCGATGTATTGTAGCATAACAAAAGCCGAACTACACACGATTGGCATGCAACAGCTGTTGCTGGTCCTCGTGTGCCGATGAATTCCATAAATATTTTATCCATTAGCATTAATAATGTGTTGGCTAACGCCTATCTGAAGAATTGTATTTCAAGCCATGTCGAACTGCTACTTCACAAAAATGTTCGCTATAGCCAAATTTGATCTGGAGCTATTGATTGTGCTAAATTGCACTTTGCTGCATTTCGTCAACGGGTTTGTTTATCTACGATCTCTGGTAGCACTAAAAGGATATATTTTGCCAGTATTATGAGGCATATTATTCTTGTTGCAGCTGATTTTGGCAAATTGTGCAATACACTATAATCGCTCGTTTATTTGAGAAGGCACTTAGTTTAAGATGTGCAAATCCAATCTACTGTTGGTCCTCTTTTATGCTGCAAAGAATTGCTAGACGACCCACCATGGATTCCTGCGCATGGGCAACTTGGTAAGTCGTGTTATTTGCTCAGTTTGGTTTCGGTCGTTGCCAGCCGAGCTTTACGAGATATGACCCAATAGCAAAATTTACGAGTCAATCTAGTTTATTTGGCCAAATTTTATTGTACCAACATAATAAATCGTTATAGAACGTCGAATATGTTGGTTTCGGCTCTGTTTTGAAAGGACAATTACGCATCTTGCTACTGAAGAAACTGATGATTGGCTGTGACGGTACGGGGATAGCAATCTCCTAGCTGAATATAAGTTTTCACGTTATCGATCACTATCATGCCACATCGCTCCTTTACTAACCGTAATCCATTCGAATGGGCAAAAATTTGTGGAGTCTGGAGGAAATCTGTTGAGATTTTTTATTAAATTATAGACACAGTCTCTAGAATCCATGGCGTAGGGATTAAATTTCCGTTAATGCTGTGTTTTCTTCTAACATGGTGCACGTATAGAAGAACTTTATTCCATCCGTTCTGATGTTCCATGTCACTTCTTTAAATTTGCTTTAAAAGCCCAGCGAACAGAATTCGTAAACAGATTTTGTGTGGCAAAAGCAATCAACAATCTTATGTTCATGAATTCATATAAACTGTATTGATAACACTTACGGTCAAGTATAAATTTTAAGAAACTCTTGTTTTTCGAAGCCGCATATCTTATTTTTTATACTGTGTATATGAATCGTGATTGGAGACCGTCAGAGAATTTGCCGTCATGTGACTGCTGATTGTTTTGCTATGTTGTGCATTTGGTGAGATACGATGGGATTTGTGTTTATCCCAGTTTTGCAAACTGATGCCAAATACACAGTAGTCAGCATGTCTTAAATGGCTTCTACGGTAGTGATACATCTAAGGACGTCCGGACAGAATAACGTTTTCTTATGTGCCACTGAAGTTATATTATTACACATTATTGTAACGTTGCTTTAGGTGGTGAGGACGATTAATCTCTGGTCGTTAGCATTAACATTAAACAACGGCGGATTGTATTTTTTGGTTCATTTAAAAACATGTTTGTTTTTTTTAAAATTTTTTTATTATATAAATCTATTATAAAATAATTATTAGTGGAATGTCATTGAACTTTAATGTGCTATTTTCTTACTCTAAATTGTCTGTTGTCAAGGGAACAAAAGTTGCATCCGGATCTTCGGGACCTTCTAATAAAACCCAAGCCATAACTAACGCCAAAAGTAATACTGCAAAAAAAAGCGAAAATAAGAAGCAGAATATAGTCAGTACAACTACTTCATCAAATCAACGGTCTACTAAATCTGCTGTTGTGGAACCAGATACGGCTTTGTCAATTTGGAATCTACCAGCAGGGGGTAGTCTTTTGAGCGCGGCTGGCCAATCTAAGAAAAAAGGAAAAAGCAAGGTGAGTTTTACCTCTATAGTCTTTCATATTCACACGGGAATAAGCTTTGAGACTCAAAAGATTCGAGGGTAATTCGAAGGCAACAATACATGAACCGAGTTTTTCATTTGAATTATGGATTTTGCCCAAAACATTTGACCATCTATTATATTATCGAAAAGTAAGCATTTTTATTATATTTTTTTAGTGAAACCTATCAATTTCGTACTAGACGGCGTATATAGTAGTAAGTTGCTTTATAAAAGAAAATGCATCTCAATAACAGCAAGCAAATGGTTAAGCGAACATTGTTTGTGCGAGCGGTGATAATAATTATTCAAATCAAGTTTTCTATCTTGATATAAGCACAAATCGCATTATATATAAATTTGTTATTATAAACTAATCATTGTAGATCGGCAGGGTGGCACAGTGGTTTGAGCGACAAACCCCGAAGCAGACGTGCCCCGATTCGAGCCTTGTTCGCAATGAAAGCGGTCGATTGGATGAATTATTTAAATCAAGGTTGCGATCGTGATTTAAATAACAGTCCCATTATATACATGAGTTTGTCATTATAAACGTGGCATTTTATAAATTTAACAAGCAGATGGGTTTCTTCCTTATTGTGAACTCTTCACGTACTGTCTAGGGCTCGAACCTGGCCACGTCTTCTTAGGAATCTGTTGCTCTAACCACTGAGCCGCCCAGCCTCACATTGCACACAATTTTATGCTACATACTAACTAATGTCCCATTATGTACATAAATTTGACATTAGAAACTAAGCATTGTATCATGTAAAGGCAATTCATCCAGTAGACCGGTTTTGCCCTTATTAGAAACTCTTCACGTACTGTTCAGAGTTTGCTGCGGACTGGATGAATTGCCTTTTCTACATTAAACAAGGCTTAGTTGATACTGAAAAAAGTAAATATAATGAGATTGGTGTCTATATAACGATCTCAACTTTGATTTAAATAATCAACAAACAGTGTAATTATGTTGCCGCATATGTTTCGTACTTGCTGGATGCCCATCAGTAGCAACCGCAAACTCACTATCAAATGTGCCAACTAAAGTGAATTGAATCGCCCATTTTTTTCAGCCCAAAATATTTTATTTATACAAAATTCGCATTCTAATTTCTTTCAGACTAAATAGCATAAATAGCCGCTTTCTGCACGGTTAAGAAGAAATTTGTACGTACGCCCTAAATTTATTAAGGAAAGGTAATCTAAATGTGATGTAGCTACAGTCACGCCTCGCACTATGCCTCGCATTTTCTTAACCCAGAGGTCATAGAAGTCGGCAAATTTTGTGATCTAGTTTTTACTCTCGCTTATCGGGGATACGCTGATGTCGATTTTTTGCCAATTAGTTACAAACATCACTTGAGTATAAAATAAGGCTACTGCAATTGGGCCGGCTTGGTCACATTATAGGCGCTATATTTTAAACTAGCGCCATTCCACCAAGACGCTAGAGTATAAAATAAGTCTGCACCAATTGCGATGACTTGGTCCTGTTGTGGGTCGTTTCTCAGCCAGATTCTTACGTAGAGTGCTCTATTTTAAGCTAGCGCCACTTTCAACGTGCTAATCACAAGTACAAGTTGGAAACCTTTTGCAATATGGCATCAGTTTTATATTCAGTAGCGATACTATTGTGTGTTTCTAGTAAGTTTTTCTTTTGATTCCAGTAATCATTTCAAAATGAGGTTGAGTTATAAAGCGATAAATTTTAATCCACAGGTTTACGTGGCCTGGTTTCTGTGTGCTGTTTAGATAGGCCTTTCATTTCACTTGTTACATAACTAGTTTACCATCTTCGTACTAAGAATTGAGCGACATGTTGTTATACTACGGTCTACACAACTGGATTTTATGGTTATGCCGATTGGCTGTTATGTTTTATCTGTTTTGACAGATGCCGTAGTTTTTAGGATAATTATGATGATAAACTGCATGAAGCATATAAATTACGCATTTTCGTTATAAATAAATATTATTTTTGTTTTCATGTTATCTTTTAGAAAAGCGGACAAAGCAATGCTGCGATGAATATAGAAGACTTGTCCATGTTGCCATCAATAGCTGTCGGTAGATTTACAGGTTACTCTAGCACAACTGACGTTATGACCGGTGCACGTGACGAGTTGACTCGTTGGTGCGAGTACGAACTGGCGGATATGTCTCAGACAGGTGTTGATGTTCCCACATTAGTCAGTCTTCTGTGCGAAATACATAACACTCGTGATGTAAGCTTATTGTAACTAAATTAACAAAATTATTAACTATCCTTGAGACATTTATAAAGGCATGACCAGCTGACACAAACACTCAATCGAACGAAAGTGACTATTAATCCGCTCACAATAAACCCGTCGTATTTAGTTTCATAATGGTCATATATCGTTTTTTGCGAACTGATATATATATATATATATATATATATATATGTATATATATATATATATATGAAATTGTGTTTTAGATATTGCGTACCTATTAACAGATAAGATCAAATTGGATAAGCAGGATAAACCAAAATTAGCATGAACGAAATGTATAGTCTCATGTAAACCTGCATTTCGTGCTTACTGGCGACTCATCAGTAGGTGCTGATATTAAGTCCTTTACCTACTATGTATTTGGTCAAGACATGTGGGACAATTGGATGAAAAACTCTCCCATGTGAATCGGTATTCAAGCAGTAGTGAAATTGACTTCATATAATGTCTTCGGTAATGTGACTTAAAATCTATCTCACTGTATATCATATATATGCCGAGCCTGTAAAGGGTACCAACACCATGCGTTTAAAAATACCGAATCGATACATGGTTACAACATAATATGCAAAATTTTACAATAATTGAGAACTAAAACTACTACTGAACACGTTTTACTCCAGTGAATCTAAACAGTCTGGCTTTGATCGATATCAGTTATCACAGTTCGCGTTAATCATGACATCATGTAATTACATATAAAAAATTTATAGGGTGTTTCTTGTGGAGAGCTAGTGTATATTTAATTGTATATTATGTATTGTGTATCTTTTAACCACTTTGGTCAAATAGGACCAAAGGATTGGCCAAAATCAGCGTAAACGATAGGTCTGACCTCACTTTTCGTGCTTGCTGGCGACTAATTTGTACGTTAGGGCGTATTATCGACTTTGCGTTATCCTTCTGGTCCTACTTGAGCTAATGTGTTACAAATTACACATTACTTAATACATAGTTGTAGTTAGCTGTACATTGCATTGCCCTGAATAATGAAGACATCAAATACGTTGGAACAATTTTATTTCTCAACATGGGTCGTATGCCTTTATCACAATAGGCTATGATTCAATTACGTTCTTAATCTGTAGGTGTTTCGCCTTGCGTGACTAACATGAAACCTAGTTCTTTAGCAGCATTGGTGTTCGGTTATAATCGGAAGATATTGTTACAACATTCTGTCTAATTTGCCCTGCTTACTAATTGTTTAATTTTTCATGTTTTGATCCATTTTTGGGTACTTGACAAGTTCAGTCCTTATTTTTTACGCAATCTCAATTTTTTGAATAGTAATGGGCTAACCTTTCAAACATTATTTTTTGCTCGAATGATAATCAAGTTTAACAGTTCCGCTTGCATGCGGATTACAATTGTGCTGTCGGTCAAATTTCGATGTTGTTTTTATTCTGATCTTTAAATAATAGGCAGAGAACATTAACGATACACAATCACACTGTGTTCTTTTCCTTTTTGTGTCAATCAGCCTTCAAACGAATGCTGCGTGTCATTTAACGTATATCGGTGGTTTCTCATTCCTTAAATTTTAGCAACAGGATTTTTGATAGTATTTGGCTCATCCTTGACCAACCCTTCGCAGTTTTGTTGAATCCGTTCGGTATATTTGGAACATTAACTAATCCCTGGCTGCTTTAAATCGCCCGATTTACCATCTTTTTGCCATAATAATATTTTAATTTATCAGCATTCTACAAAATTGAATGCAAATTTAAGTCACAGAGACTGTACACACATAGATAGGCGGAGAACTGTCTTCTACACAGTGTATTTCAAACGAGCATATTAAAAAACAGTTATCTAGATCTCTCAATTCGATCTTGTTTGCTGAGCAGATTGTCGCAAGTCCAAACGAGAGGATGATGCGGTCTGATCAAGTGGTCGATATATCGATTAATGATATCAGAATATGGGTCGCTGGCATACCTGTTATGAATCCATCCATCCGGAAATTGTCTAGGCAGACCGGTGTACAAGTGGCATATTTAGACATGGGCTTAGCTAACGCCAACGGCGCTCCTTAACTACGTCGGATAATGATGAAACATCGTAGAGCAGCCAAATTGAACTAATCGGCTCTTAAATTTTGCGTTTGAAGACTCACGTAGTCTTCTGCATCATATTTACTATCTTGTAAGAAAAATATATTTTAGTTTTAAGTAATGCTTGAATGTTGTGCCTTGCGCAGCGCTGTTCTTACTTGCTTTCTTTTGATTGATGGGTTCTAACTTGTCTCTTCACTATGATGCCGCCCATGAGCTGCTTGTCTGAAAATGACGTTGGAACCAGATTTTCCGAATAATTATATCCTTATCACTAGTGCCAAATATAGTTTAAAACCCAGGTAGGAATGACAAAATTTCATATTTGATGCATCTAGAATGGAATTGTCATGATTCTGCGAAATAGAATTTGAATTTGATGGTTTGGACATTTTACTTCAAATTATTTGATCTGCAGCTCCTTAGTTAAATATTTTTTTATTTTGGTATTTTGGTTTATTTCTAGATCACGGAATGCATTGAAACATCTCTGGGAAAATCAAAACGCGTTGCTAAATTCTCAAAGGACTTCATTGAAAAGCGTACATCCCTACTAGAGTTTTCCTGACCAACCGATGCAGGTACTCGCCTAGAACGCCATTTTTTCATTCATGTGATTGGGTTGATTCAGATGATAGCAAAATAGTTTTCTTTTTATGAGTCCAGGCTTCTTTCGAAAGCTGTTTTGCAATCATCTGAGTTTGTTTTGCAGTGAATCATCTATAAGTGTGCAAATGATGCACTTGTTACCTAATTGGTTGGCGTCAGAAAATGGTTACGACTTATTCATTCACTTCTTTATTAAAGTATATATGTATATAGATGACGATAAAATAATTTAAATTTTCATTATTTTACGGATAACTCTCGACAATTGTTTTTTGCTTCTACTAAGCACACCTAAATCCAAATTATTATATTTGTAAGTAGAGATATATTAGCCTGGGTATTATGTAATGCAGTAGAATTGGTTTTTTCACATAGTTTCGGGGTCACTTGGAATTCTCTATAAATGGGGAACACATCTATGATGGTTGACATGCTGCGACATATGCGAATTTGTTTAGTCTGCAGAATGGTTGCCGCCAATCACAAGTGATTGGGAATCTGTATAACGTCAAGCGGTCAGTGCGATCTGACATTCGAGACATTAAATAAAAAAATGTATTAAAATCTTGCTAATAGTTTTGGCTAGTGTTGATGAGTTTGGCCATAAAAGTATAAAAGCCTGGCAGATTGTTTTTCTGTGGAAATTTACATTTTTAGGCTATAGCTCCAATTCATATTTTATAAAACCACTTGAAGAACATGTTTAATGCAGAACATGCATAACATTAAATGGAACTCTTTATTTGTGCTTTAGATTTTCTCTTGGCGCTTTCTTACTTTTGGTTTGCTGTAGGGATTAATAAGTGTCAAATAGTAAAAAAAATACGCAAATTTCTTATTCTTCGTTTCGAAAGCCATATTTTAACAAATTCTGCTTATTGCGTGTCCAGTTTCGATGACAATCGTTCGATTTTACAAAGATGCATTACTTCAGCAGTCGAATCAATGTTCCTTCGATTTTACCATGATCCAGTTACACAAGTTTTCATTGTTAATATGTACGTCCACTTAACGATAAATACCTTTTTTGTTATTTTATTCCTAATTTGGTTGTCTCGTCCAAAAAATTTGCGTGGTGCAGTAAAATATAATTTATTACATATAAGTGAAATACAGGTCGATACAAGCACTAAACAGTCCCAATTCAAATGTAGCACTGATTTCGAGGTAGCCCATAACCAATACTTGCTAATTATAGGTGACAAGATTCGCACAAAGCGATGCTCGATAGAAATGATCTTCTGTGTGCCTATCACCGCCATAGCTACGAACTGTTAGAAGTATACGCGTTTTCCATTGTTTACATAATTTATTGCTGATTAGCAATAAGTTTAGTATATTTTTAAAATTTGTATGTAGTTTTTTATTTGGCGTAATTACACACTATTTCCTCTTGAACTGCATCAATAATATCATTTACTATTCTTTAAAAGACTGCTTTCGCCGTTCCACAATCATTTACTCAGGGATAATTAACTTTGTGGTTAATGTGAATTACTACTGCCTTATGACTGCAGGGTCATACCTACTCCACCCTTCCCTGACTCCATTAATACGTAATGTAATAAATATATGCAAATTTAAAACACGAATTAGTTTATCAGTTTTGTTCTCTTTAATTTTGTTTAATTATTCTTTGTGTGTTTTGTTATTTCGTTGATGAATTTACAGCGTATTCTCCATATCAGTTGTGATCAGAGGCGTAGAGAAACTTATTGGCGTTGAGCAAATGTTTACTTTATCAGCTTCTTAGTGGGCTATTTTGTCATCAGATGAACTTTTTTAATGATTTCTTTTACATAAGAACTAGCAATTTGGGCTAAACATGACCGATCCTTAGTTTTAAAATGTAACCTCTGCAGATTTCGGTCAGCAAAGAAGATTGAAAATTACAACTTACTATGCAGTATTATTTTTGTAAATTTTGTTGAGTAGCAGAAAGTCGTTGAAACAAATATTTCAGGCGAATTCAAATGTAATTAAATTGTCGAAGATAAAAATAACTTTAATTTTCACACAGTCCGAATTCACTTTTTCTTTTTATCTTGATGATGGCGATTCTACTATTCATGACCCTTTTTCTGTTATCTAAACTGATTTTAGTATTTTTGGAGAACGTCTATTTGTTTAGCTTTTCTAGACATTTTTTTCTCATCACAAAATTTCTCATATTGTTGTTAAAATCATTATTGTTCTCCATTATTTGACGTTCTTGTTTGCAATGAAATGGTTTTTCTTATGTTTTTATGGACATACATAGCTTACAATTTGATGTTCCTATGGTCCTTTGATAGCTGATTATTCTCTTTTAAGGCAGGTGTAGCCACGTGAAGTAACCGAACTAAAGTGTAATATTGTTTTCACATAAAAGACTGACAAATTTGAGCGACTTCCTCGAGATAAATAGGTTAGAAACCTTCTTATCGATACATTTAATTATTGGATTTGTCAATGGGATATATGATATTTGGAATTTAAAGCGGGCTAAATAAGCGTGCCCGCTGTTACAATAGCTTTGCACTCCAGTCCTTCAGCATAGTGGTAAAATAGGTATAAAAGCGATGCGCCTAGGGTTCCAGTTCTGTTAGCTTTGCGAAAGTATGAGCTAATAGATGTGTGAGTTGTTCATTATAGCTAGGCTGTTCAAAGTTTTTCTCTCTGAAACAGATTTTCACCATTCCATCTGACAGGTTTGTCAGTTATTTAGACTTTTATTGAAACATCCATTAATATCAAACGTCCACGTTGCTCGTCTAAATATTATTTGATTACTTCTTTATCTGGTCCGTCGAGGCTGAGCGGTGGCATTAGCGTTTCACCGTGGCTAACATTTTCGGTTTTGGTGAAAGCTGTTAATCTTTATAATTATTATAGGCGTGTTCTAACAGGCTTTGGAGCGGAAACGTAGCTTTATTACCCCGTCAAATGCAAATTTTCCCAGTTAGAGCTTCGAAAATCATTATCCGGTAAAAATTTTGTTAATTTTTGGTTGGATTAGAAGAAAATTGTCTTTAAATTTGTTAAAATCGATTAGTTGACCGATTTGTTCCAACTAATTATGATTTATGATGCTTTTTGTGTTTTAACCATCAAATTTATGTTTGTAATGTACTGCTCTTTATTACTTGTCTGGCGTCAAAAGATTAAAAGTTAAACTATTTAAAAATTGTGGAAGATTGTGTAATTTTCAACTGATTTTGCTACTTAAAGTAGCTGCGTTCTCACTTTCACAGATGCTAATAATTTGAAAATACAAAAATGAATGATATTCATACCAATTTTGGAGACCTTTCTTCCATCTGTCATGTTTAAGTAAAACATTTCGAATTTGCTATCGTGTCTGCTTCTCGGTATGCCCTTGTTTGTCAAGGAACAGATTTGTTTTATAAATTGTATTAAATCCTATATTTCAGTTTACTATGTAAAATATAGCTTTCTCAGTACTTTGCGTTTAGTTTTGAGGCTAGAAAAAAGCGTGAATTACCTCGCCTGCTTTCGCTTAAGTTGTTTGGAAAAACAATTTTTGCTGTGGTCATCCAAATCGGATTATTTACTCGGATTTCTTGTGTACGTGTTTGTGTAACGTTTTTGTCTACTAAATACTTACCCTTGACAACGAACACGTATAGGTAACAAGATCAGAAGTTAAACGTGAATGGACGGACTTCCGCTATGTCAGGTCTCCTGACAATGTACTGCATAAATGTCAATGGTAATTTCATTCGCTTAGATTTCAAATTTTATTATTTTCTTTGTCGAGAATCATGCTTGAATAATTCGCACATTATGCTTACCTACATCCATTTTTCATAGTATTTCATTTAATTGCCAGTATATGCTATGCATATATATGTAGCGCCGCCACTCTGCTACTAAAATGGCATATATTATCCTATATGATTAATTAAGTAGACCGCGTTCTTCCTTATTGGGCACTAACTACAAACTTGTCACAATTTCCGCGACTGGGGCTCGAACCGTAGCACATTTGGTGAAGATTATCGCAACTCATCTACTGCGCAACCCGAGCCGCACATTATTAGCAATTTCCAGTTATGCACCAACCTACGTATTTTTGCTTATATATTTTAATTCAGTTTCACATCCCCGCCTATAATGACAGATTAGAAGTGGCCAGTTGGAATATAGTTCGAAAGCGGTGGCAAACATGCTCGACCTGAAGAAAAGAATGACCAAAATACGTAAGTTGTTACATAGCACAAATTTTATGTTGTGGGACAGTGAAAGACAAGCAAATGTGTCTGGGTCGTGGCAATTCTTCAAATTAATTGATGAGCGTGCAATAAATATTAAGTCTATCCCCTTGATAGATTGCGTTTACTATCTTATTTATTTTATACTGGCATCATATGTATGACAAAATATTGCTACAATTATTTCAGTTTATATATATATATGTATACATTAATAGAGATCTACATCTTTTGCAAACTGGCAGACTCTATAATATAATATAATATAATATATATAATAACAGTAAATGTCGCAACGGTTCCACCAGTGAAAAAATGTGTAAGGCGATTTGTAACGTTTCCTCGTTAGTGCCTGAAAATATCTTTTCATAAGGCAAACAATTCACTTCTAGTTCTTTTTACGAGTAGTATTTTGTCTTATGTAATTCCAGTCTTCTGAATACCACTTTATGGGTATAGCCAGATATGCCTGGTTTTTTCGCCTGTTTCGTAAATGTTGACATCATGACAATTGTTAAGAATGATAGTCTTTCTTAATAATGGATTTTGCACAAGATGAATGTGTTGGAAAACTTTTTAATTAATAATGGGCGAATAAAGGATGAATTTTGTTTTCATTTTAAGTATAATTTTTTTTCCTTCTGTTTTTCCAATTTTTTTCTAACAGAATAATAGATGTTGATCGTGTCTTTATGAAATAAATTGAACAGACTAGTTGAACAAGTTTATGTATGATCTGCTGTACGATCTCTTTCCAAATCAACTGAATGACTGGATTGGATACTTTTATGCTTAAATAATGACAAATTTATGTATGTATTTATTCATGCATTGCATGAATTTATTTTTTCATTTGAATGAAAAAATAGATAACTTAAATTTTGTTTTGTGTGTACCTTTAAATATCGACTAAATGAAGAACATCCCTGTTTTTCCGTGTATATTTTCTATCTTTTTTATGGTTTTTTCCTTGAACATATACGTAATTTATTGATTTTGCGAAATTTTTTATAAATGTTAATCTTGTTTGAAACAAATTGAATCACTTTCAACCTCTGATAAAAATATTATCTTTAGAAAATTCCGATGGCTGGCTGCCAATAGGAGAAATAAGGAGTGTGAAAATGCTGTTTCTACTCTTCGAGGGAAAATGTCTTCTAAGGCTAATTGATAGTTGTGCCAATTATAGATTCGCAATCATTGTTTCCCCAATTTTGTGTGATAAGTTGTGCTTACAAAGCAATTAGCCTCAAAGGGTCATAGTTTGGTTGTTGTTAGGTGGGGTTTTCATTCAGCTACAGTTTTTCGGCCTCGAATGTTGTCGTAGCTCAATAACAAAAGGTCACGTGTGGTCATTATTCTTTACTGCTTTTGGCATTCTTTGCACATTTTGATTAATTTCATTACGAGAAGTAGATCACTTCATTGTTAGGACCACACGCGCGCAATTAGCTTGGTGCGCCTATTAACCAACTAGTTAATCTAAATACATAGAAAGTGTGTATATACGTATTTACTACTATATGTATGATTTAAATAATAAATTATATTAATAATTTACTTTTCATTTAATTGGTGGTGCACATCAGTTATGGAAATATACACGCGACGCGTGCCTGTATAGTGGATCTCATTTAGTTAATATGAGAATGAAATAGCTCAAGAAAATATCGCACTTGCTTTATAAGCTTGTTTCTAAAATTTGATGAACTGCGCACCGATAAATAATACTGACGAAGGCATACGAAATATTTCTAAAAAAGAAGTAACTGGGACAACACAGATCAAGTAGTTTTGAACAAATCAGGTTCACAGAAAATATTTATTGTATTGACAAGGTGCTAAGGCCATTAGGCTCCATGTTCAACTTTTACCGTGGCAATAAATTCAATATTCACAATTATAAACTGAATAACACATTAATTCGGCGGGAATCCCGACATAAATGTTTTATTCACGTGCAGTATATTGTTGATTTTTTATCGAAAAATAAATCTTTTCCATAAACTGCTATGATACATATAGTCATCATTACTCTTTCATTTGTCTGAGCCAAATATTTCCGAATTCAACAACAAAAGAGACTGTGCGCATTCTCGCAGTTGACTTGATGTCCAAGCTTCAGTCATGCTTTCACTGTGCAAGGCATTGTTATTAAAATAAAGGAAAAATAATCAAGTTTACATAATAGTAGTTGCTGGTTTGTGTAATAAAATACCTCTCTAGTGCTTACATTGACGGCTACTATAATCGCCAGTGTTGAAATAGTAGCTCTAAGAAATTAAATATAAATTCGGCTTGGCAATAATATCTGCTGGACATCGGAGTAGAACAAACCAATGTAAGAAAAATGGCTTCATTTATACTATCCTATAGCAAATGCGCTTCAAGGCCCAAAATACGGAAAACTTATAAACATTTAAACACATGCAAGTAAATTAATACACCATACAACTCCAAAGTGCGAAGATAAGAGAAAATTTTTACTATTCAACCATTTACAAATGACAATGTTTATGTATTATGAAAATGCAAATCGAACTTAAAATTCGATTAGGAAGACCTATGAAATAGGAGATCGTCTAATCTTTTATGTGTATCACCTTAAGTTTAAGATTATTGTCAGAACATGCTTTTTCCGCTTGCATAAATCAAGTTGCAGCTCGTTCATTCACAGCACTTCAGCCTGAATATGGGCGGATTGATGTAAATGATAGGAAGTTCTATTTTACACTATCTTCCAGCTTAAATTTTGTTTATTTTGCCTCTGGAACAATATTCTTTTGTTCTTTTTGTGACGCTTGTTGTAAAATTTGGATCGGACGTTTTAGTTTCTGACCGAATTTCTTTTTATCTTTGCACATTAAAACTCACATTCCAAAAATAAATTAACAATCAAGACAATAATAGAAGAGTAAAATTGAAAATAAAATTTTACTTTACAAGTCATATCTATATATTTAAGGTAGGTAGCAACGGCTTCCTCTGCACTTGTGTATTGTACGCGTGTCTACCTCTCAGTAGGGATTGGGGCACGCGCATCCAACGAACGACTTAATTTGTAAAATCCAATCACATACTTTCAGGTACTTGTGCCTTATATATATATATATATATATATATATACTCTTTCTCTGCCATACATATACCTTATAGCGAGAATATGGATTAATTCGTTTGACCAAACTTACCTACTTGAATTGACGTCGAATGGAAAGTAAATACAGACAAGCACGTCTGTTGAGAATTTGACAAACCGGTAAACGACAATGTGTGCGTGCACTTCGTGACGATTTCCACTTTCCGATTCATTTGCTCCGTCGTCCAACTGTTGCTGATACATTCTTCGCTTTTCCACAAGTTCGCGAGTTGAGAAATAAACGACTAGAGACGGTCTCAACTCGTCTCTGTGTATTATGGTATGTTGACAAAATAGTGATTTCGCACAATAAAACGAAGGTAAATTATAAAAAAGTGGCTGACGGACAAAACGTTACAGTGCATTCCTACTTATTTATGGGGGCGCTAAGCATTTCAACAGATAAATTTCATTTGGAAAATAATTCACAGTCGATAAACCTTAAGATACTATTCATACATATTTTGCAGAAAATGCAATAGATGCAACCTTAGAGTCCAGTGGTTGCATGGGTTATCAGTAAGGTTCTGAGTTCGATACCATCCAGCAGATCTGGTTGCTTTTAAGGAGTTTGACCAATAATGGCTAAAACTATAGAGTAAAATACTTTGATCAATCTTTAGATAGAAATGACTGCCTGCGAAAATAAATAGCGAACATGCGTTTGGTTATATTTTTCTGTTGAAACTTTAGAGTTGATGCATATTATATATATATGCTTTGTGTATTGATTTTACATCTCCCAGATAGCCACTAGCGTTGTAAACTATTTGATTTTATTTCCTGTTGTACCTGTAAGCTAGCATACATTTTTGTGTTTTATTTTAAAGCATCTACGTTATAATACTTACTTTACTGCGGCTGACTCCTTTTGGAGGATAAGCCGGCTCCACATTTCATGAAATTTCTTGGGAATTTGGTACAAGTGGTGTCCCCTCACCACTCGTTATAATAATTATAAACAGTTTGACTACACTTTCGTATTTGAACTTTGGACTAAATGTATATATTGTATGTAATTTTGTTTAATTAATTCATCGGTTTTTAAATCAAAATAGCCAGAATGACGTAGAGAGAGAGTGAGTAGGGTAGAGACTATTTAGATATGCATCCTATACATAAACTTTGGCATGCATCCTAAAATTATACTTGTGTGCTTTTATAGAAAAAAGTTTATTGAGAATTATTTTCTTAAAGTATTATACGATAAGGCTGTATTAGCCGAGAATGTTTATAATTTTTTTCTTAAACACTTATTATTAAATTCATAAATTGTTTGTCTTGTCTTCTTAATGGTAACTGAGGCAGTCGTTCTAGCCTGGTTGAATTAATTGTACCAACGGTAGAAGGGTATCACCCTAAAATATACGAGTCAGATTAGAAGAGTGAGTCAGCTTTAAGATGATGGAGTAGCATTTTATAGTTAAACAGGTGTTCACCATTGAATTAGAGGCAAAACCGTGTTACTGTTAATGAGGCCGCTTCATCATCGGACAACATTGTGACTGCAGGACTGTTCTACGATGTATCGATGCCCAATTGAAGTCCTGAAAGTAATTAACCGTTATTCCCTTAGGTTTTAAAATGGTTATTGTGAGAAATAAACATATTCTCCAATGTGTTTTCTTTTAGATAATATATATAATAAAATCATTCTTCATACTAAAGATGCATTTTGAGATGGATTACATCAAATCTTACTTACTGGCACGAATCTTCAGCTTGATAGAGTACTTGAAGAGATGTTAATTCGCTGGCAGATGACTTGTTCAAAGAGGCGATTTCTTCAAAGTGAATTCTGTAATAGAAAAAAACGCGTTTAGCTAACACATTTTGCGTGTTTAACCGATGTAAAAATGGATAATTCGGGATCGTAATAAGAAATAATATCATTACGCCAAATACGAGTTAATTCTCAATAATAATAAAACTATTACTAAACCACATTATATGAACATGATGTACCGATGCTCCACTTCCGCATAAAAATAAAATTAATTATTGTGTGGAGAATAAATGAATCCTATTATTTAAATTAAGTTTGCGAGCTTGAAGTAAACACCAATCCCATTGTATTTAACCAGCCGTCGAACAACATAACAAGTGCGTTGCGGCTGGCGGTAGTTTTGTTATGTTGTTCGACGACTGGTTGAATACAATGGGATTGGTGTTTACTTCAAGCTCGCAAACTTGATTTAAAGAATTTTTACCACCACCCGCGCAATCAATTATTGTTAAATGAATACTATGTCGTCCATGTCCTGATTTGGGTAGCTACTGTTTTGGTTATAATTACTTTTATTTGCTTTCCTAGTATAAAAAATTAATGGCGCTTTAGCACCACCTGCATAGTTCAAAAGCACACAAACCATCGCGCCAATTGTAAAGTCAAATCTCCAGTCATCGAATGGTTATTTATTAGGTTACCATTTTTAACTTCCACTATGAATGAGTGACCATGTGCTCTTTTCCAGCCTTCTCATAACTATGAATTCATCAGTTATGCATTTGCAAAATATTAGTTATCTTGCTGTTATAATGCTTCTTCGCGGCTAAAGTAAACATGCATAGAGTGTACCGAGCTTTTGTAAAAGAGAACCTACCATAATTCAATAAAGTGACTTGCGCCTGATAAATAATGCCTCGTTTATCTATCGCTTTACTATAAAGGTTGTCTTATGTACACTTGCTGTTCGAAATATTGTGGTACCGTCGCTGATAAGATTAACTAGTTTTGTTCAAACTCACGTATTTATGCTTCTTCAAAACATTCCTGTTAACGATTGTAATAAGGTAGGTATTATATATATATATATAATCCCGTACCTAACCTCTCTCTCTATCTCAATCTATATATATATATATATATATATATATATATATAATGAACGCTTCGTTGATCTATTTAAATCAAGGTTGTTATCTGAATATAAACACCAGTCTCATTAAAGACCTGCATTTTCAAGTATAGATTGCATTGTATAATGTAGAAAAGGCAATTCATCCTTATTGGGAACTCATCATGTACTGTCCAGAATTAACCGCAGACAGGGCTCGAGCCTGTTCCATATAAATAGATCAAAACTACAACAGCTTACTCAGAAACACTACCATACATATCCGACGAATTTCGATGACACTGCTGTAATTGCAAATGTGGATGTCGAACAAAGATTTTAAGAAAGTGGACTATCGAATTCAGTTTTATTGAGTGTGCGTACATCTGCAGTCTTGTGCATTTTATTCCTTTTAGGTACTGTTAATATGACAGAAAGATGGCAGTCTCAAAGGGAAATATATCGAAAGCAGGCATAGAATGAACAATTAAATACTGTTTGTTGCGGAGAAATAATATATATGCAAGTATGTATTAGGTGTTGCGAACCTAATAACACATTAGTTCAGTTTTGACCAGAAGGATAAACCGAAGGCAGCATAAACGGCAAGTATAATCTCATGCACATTCGTTTCGTGCTTACTGGCAACTCTTCATTAGGAGCCGGTATTACGCCCTTTACCCACTATATATTTTGTAGAAGAATGTGAAATAATAGGACGGTACAATCTCCTAGACGAATGTGTAAACCTGTAATAGTGAAGCTAACATAATCTAAAGTCAACGACAATGCGCCTCCAACGCTAACTCACACTATAATATACGTATATATATATATATTGCCCTTTCTACATTATACAATGCAATCTATACTTACAAATGCATGTCTTTAATGAGGCTAAAATAGAGGAACACATTATTTATAAAAGCCACACTGTAAAGCATACGGATTTTTAGTTTTTCTTAAAAGAAGAAACAAAAAAGAATTGTGCACAGAGGAAGCTGTTGTATGCAATATATTTAATCATTCAGTTTTAATCCTTAGATATATAGAAAAGTTTGTACATGATTTAAATGGAAAATGGCAAATTGATTGTGTGTGTGTGTGTGCGAGCGTTTATTCATTCCTCATTGTCTACGCCTTTAGCTTGTGTGTTGTAAAATGTATGTGTTCATCATAACAGAAAATCATGTTCGGATATTGAACTTCAACTGGAGGTGATCTACGCAATTGATTGATTGGTCCCTTACTTCGCATTCTCGCCATGTTTACATTTCCCATTTTTCTTGACATTTCAATATATACATATACATATACATATATATATATATATATATATATATATATATATATATATATATATATATATATATATATATGATAGTTTCTAATTTCACCATTGTTTTAAATATAAGAACAAAACAACGTACTCCATGGAATAACATTTATTAATAAATCTTATTTCTACCAGTATCTACAGCCATTGTTCTGGATTCGTTAGTATATTCGTTCATCCAATCCCACTGTACATGTGTTGTAACCAATCTCCTCTTCGTTATGCTAGCCTTTGCTTTGCGCAATTTAGACCACTGCTTTTGCGCAATTTAGACCACTCCTTTTGCGTAACGTCATTTGGTGTGTCATCGCTTTCATTGTAATTGCGTCCGTAATTGATGTATGTGTCGTATTTTGCGAAGCGTTGGCTATTTTTAAAGGCATGTCGGTTATGTCTTTGTTCCAGTCCAATTTAATTTCTTTTTGAATTATTTTCTGCACGTTTGAAAGAGAGGAAAATGGTGTCCCTCGATATAAAGTCACTCTTTACTAGCATTCCAGTAAATAAAACTATAAATATCCTATGTGAATATATACGATCATCAGGAGCGGAAACACTGATAGAAGTGGACGACATGAGAGAACTACTTCTATTATGCACATCCAACGTACAATTCGTATTCCAAGGAGTCTTCTACAGACAAATTGACGGCATAGGTATGGGTAGTCCTCTTGGACCAGTATTGGCAGACATATACATGCACCATTTAGAAACAACTGGTTTAAAACCATTTATCAATGGAGCTCATTTTTACGTGCGCTACGTTGACGATACTTTCATGGTCGTTGAAAAGGATGAAGATACAAATTCACTGCTACATCACATAAACAAGGTAGACCAGGCAATCAAGTTTACAATAGAAGAAGAAAAAGACGGATATTTATCCTTCCTAGATGTAGGAATAACGAGAGATGAAGAAGGTACTCTCTCAAGGTCAGTTCACAAGAAATCAAGCTGGACTGGCCAATATATCCATTATATGAGTAGT
>JAQBSW010005724.1:0-54947 GCA_029291075.1 Eudiplozoon nipponicum | reverse complement strand
GCTGGCGGTAGTTTTGTTATGTTGTTCGATGACTGGTTAAATACAATGGGATTGGTGTTTACTTCAAGCTCGCAAACTTGATTTAAAGAATTGTTACCACCACCCGCGCAATCAATTATTGTTTAAATTGTATTGCCTATATATAGTATATGTGGCGAAAGCTGCAAACAGTTAATGTTCGTGACTGCATAGAAATTGTGCAGCCGACATTTCCAGTCAAGTTCAATGTATGCAAGACTGCTAGAGGTGAGAGCCGCATATCTAAATTTGATTTCCATATATATTCAATGCGGTTTGATCCTCGATAGTCAGTTTGCCGTCGTACTCTGATGATGATCATGGAAGGTCGAAACGCGTCAGTGCGTTGCAGCTGGCGGTAGTTTTGTTATGTTGTTCGATGACTGGTTAAATACAATGGGATTGGTGTTTACTTCAAGCACGCAAACTTGATTTAAAGAATTGTTACCACCACCCGCGCAATCAATTAGTGTTTAAATTGTATTGCCTATATATGTTATATGTGGCGAAAGCTGCAAACAGTTAATGTTCGTGACTGCATAGAAATTGTGCAGCCGACATTTCCAGTCAAGTTCAATGTATGCAAGACTGCTAGAGGTGAGAGCCGCATATCTAAATTTGATTTCCATATATATTCAATGCGGTTTGATCCTCGATAGTCAGTTTGCCGTCGTACTCTGATGATGATCATGGAAGGTCGAAACGCGTCAGTGCGTTGCAGCTGGCGGTAGTTTTGTTATGTTGTTCGATGACTGGTTAAATACAATGGGATTGGTGTTTACTTCAAGCTCGCAAACTTGATTTAAAGAATTGTTACCACCACCGCGCAATCAATTATTGTTTAAATTGTATTGCCTATATATGTATATGTGGCGAAAGGTGCAAACAGTTAATGTTCGTGACTGCATAGAAATTGTGCAGCCGACATTTCCAGTCAAGTTCAATGTATGCGAGACTGCTAGAGGTGAGAGCCGCATATCTAAATTTGATTTCCATATATATTCAATGCGGTTTGATCCTCGATAGTCAGTTTGCCGTCGTACTCTGATGATGATCATGGAAGGTCGAAACGCGTCAGTGCGTTGCAGCTGGCGGTAGTTTTGTTATGTTGTTCGATGACTGGTTAAATACAATGGGATTGGTGTTTACTTCAAGCACGCAAACTTGATTTAAAGAATTGTTACCACCACCCGCGCAATCAATTAGTGTTTAAATCTTCAAGTCAGTTGGACTCTAATCGAAGTCGGAAATAAATGATGTGTATTGAAATTCTTGTCAAATGTGAGCACCCACATAAATCCACTGACGTTGTTCTTGCATTACAGCAGCGAAACCCGATCTGGTACCTGGTTGTTGGAATTTCATAATTAAACTACAATATTTGAATAATGAAGCAGCACCTGCAGAAGTAGTACTGAAGCCGGAAACTAATTGAGACCAACGTCATTGGCCTAATTTATTTCACCACTCTTCTCTGGAAGGCCACAATCTGGCCACACAAACATTTTCTGGCTGGGCTCCATTAATGTGCTACATATTGACGAATTGATCAAATCTATACATTATAAATTTTATCGGTTTTGATTGTTGACGTCACTCATTTTGGTTGGGTCGTTTATGCGGAATTCCTCGGAATTTATTATAAGTGAGTCATCCAACCGAGATATAATTATCCCTAAGTGTTTATTTAGGCAGACCACACTCTTACTAAGTTTTACAGTCCGTTTACTGTGTTTACTGCGCCATCCTGCTTAGGCATTCTTTATTATAAAGATAAAAGTTGTACTCGTAACATTTAACTTATGTATATGTGAACACGCATAGAAGTTAAGCTGATGCGGCAAATTTTGCCCAGTACCTGATGAGTTCCCAATAAGGACAAAACCGATCTACTGGATGAATTGCCTTTTCTACACTATACAGTTCTTAGTTTATACTGAAAAATGTATGTACTTAAAGGGTCATGTTTTTATATCAAGTTCGCAACCTTGATTATAGTAAGCAGATGCTAGTTCTCGGGCCATATTCTATGCATACAGACTATTAACGTGTTTTGCTAAACAGTTATTTTTCATCTATTGCATTAGACAACGAAGCTCACAAAAGAAACTGTATAAATGCAAAGCTGTGAAAACAAGCTTTATTGCATGAATTATCATTTGTTTGGAATAACCCAATTTTGTACTGAATATTTTGTGTTGAATAGTTAGGGAATCTTAGCTGCGCTCACTATATCTAGGAATGGAATTGATATCGAATTTGTTCATTCAAAACTGTTTTATCTGAATTTTTTATTGAATTATGCTAATATTCTTAAAATGCTTGCTTCCCCACAAATAACGATGCAAATATTTATCGCGAATGCTGTCAATAAATGCTTTTAAATACTGTTTGTTGCGAAGAACTACACCCTTTAACCACTATATATTTGGTAGAAGAATAATACCGGCTCCTACTAATGAGTCGCCAGTAAGCACGAAACGAATTTGCATGAGATTATACTTTCCGTTCATGCTGCCTTTGGTTTATCCTTCTGGTCACAACTGAACTAATTTGTTACTAGGTTCGCAAAACCTAATACATACTTGCATATATATTAGATCTTCGCAACAAACAGTATTTAACTGTATTATCTTGAATTGAATGATGTCATGCTTACCGCAAAATTTGATAACTGATATCGATGAAGGCCAGAGTGTATGGTTTAACTGGAGTAACAGGTGTTCGGAAATTATTGTAATTCTCAATTTGGGTTAACTTTAGCATAAATTTATATCCATCAGGTTGGTATCATGTACCGACTTGGAAACCATAGTGTTAGTATCCGGTACTCATCGATTTCAAAAAAGGTATCAGTTACTAACACAATAGCCATAGTGTTAGTATCCTTTACAGACTCGGTATATATATTATATAGTGTGAGTTAGCATTGAAGTCGCATTGTCGTTGACTTTAGATTATGTTAGCTTCACTATTACAGGTTTACACATTTGTCTAGGAGATTGTACCGTCCTATTATTCCACATTCTTCTACCAAATATATAGTGGTTAAAGGGCGTAATACCGGCTCCTACTGATGAGTCGCCAGTAAGCACGAAACGAATGTGCATGAGATTATACTTTCCGTTCATGCTGCCTTTGGTTTATCCTTCTGGTCACAACTGAACTAATTTGTTACTAGGTTCGCAAAACCTAATACATACTTGCAAATTCTAACTAGGTTGATTTTCTGTTGTATGGCGAAAACTGTTGATTTTTAAATATTAATGAATCCATGTTTTTTTGGGTGACAATTCAGCAAAATAAATTATCGAATCAACGTATTAAATCTGCATCCAAAAGCAGGCTTGGCAACATTCTCGCTATCAATTTTGATATTATGGAAATCGTTCAACCATCGTTAGTTAGAATTTGCTTGAAAGAATCAAAGAATTGCGAAAGTGGATTTGTCAAATTTACCTGATCAGCGTTTTGACTAGCGCAGGCTGAATTTCAGTTGTTTTGCTTCTTGGAGATATGTCGCGACTTTTTGCGGCCACCTTCTTCAATTTGTTTTTAAAACTTGCGATGGTGGGTGAACTAAAGTAGGGGACCGCTAAGAATCGCCGAAATACCTTCAATGAACAAATCACCTGGAATTCCATCTGTTTTAGTCAAAATGCAGATCATATGATATTTAGAATTTATTTTTTAACTCTTTTAAAGCAAATTGTTCAATCCTTTGGAAACCCTTGTCCCCTTGCTTTCATTAAATATTTTCATTTTCATAATTTTTTTTTCGTTATATCGTTGGCTTTTATTCAGATGGGCAAAAGGAAAACAGTGTCTATGTGTATAATCGGGGGTGTGCGGAGCTGACAAAAAGTGTTGTTCTATCACATTTGAGCGCTGTTCGCGTCATCCTGCCAATAAGTATATTTTTGACAGTCAGCTCTTTTGTTACTGCTTTCTGTTTCACTGTATGTACGGCAAAAATTATGACAGCAAGTCAACAGGCCCTAGGCGTAGCCATATCCGATCCACCAGAAACAGGAAAAAACTCTAGTTTGAGCACAAATAGAGGCAAATATTTATCCGAGCTTGGAAGTGGTACCACTCACGTTAACTGCACAAGCTGTGAAGAGCATCGAATAAATAATAATCACATGTGAGTATAAATTGTGTGCTTACAACAGCAATCCTGAACTGACATCCTGTAAAATAGTGTTCGATATTTACGTACAATGAACTTAGAAAATTTTATGTTTTGTTCGGTACTGTATTTTTCCATTTTTACGGCAGTGCTTGTTTTGATCTGAAAATGCCGTAGTACACGGAATTGCGGTAAATTTAATTACTAAGGCAAACTTTTTAAGAGGGGGAATAGAATTTCTTTCTCACAACACAAAATATTTATTGCATAATATGTCATTTGTTACGTTTCATTTCGAGCTATAGAATTATATATCTGTGATATATGCGACAAACATTATTAATTAATCACTTATTTAGTAAATTTTGTTTAATTCAATATACTCACTTCATTTAAGCGGACACTTGACAACGCGTTTAAAATATTTCCATGAAACACATATAGTCTTGTGTGTGATGCTCGCAAAATACTGTTAATTTTATAGCAATATACGGCTTTTAATTAGTATATACTGTAATCATTATCCAAACGTTGAATATTTGATTAATTGAACGAACATTGGTTTCACAGGCGGTGATAACAATTATTTAAATCAAGGTTACGATCTTGATATAAACACCATTTCCGTTATATGCATAAATTTGTAATTTGTTATCACCGCCTTTTAATTATATAGATGTTCAATTCAATACCACTTCCCCAGATAGCATGGTGTCTGTTATATAATGACAGATTGGGCTTGGTTAGTATATAACTAAAAATTGTATGTGGCGTGCGGCCATGTGGCTCAGTGTTTAGTGAAACAGACATCAAAGCAGACGTACCCTGGGTCAAACTCTGTCGGCAGCAAATTCTGGAAACTACGTGATGAATTCCCAATAATATCAAGACTGGTCTACTGGATGTATTGCCATTTCCACACTATACAATGCTTAGTTTATACGCACAAATGTATATACATAATGGGTCTGGTGTATATATCAAGTTCGCAACTGTAACTAAAAGTAATTGTTTTCACCACCCGCGCAACCAATGTTCGTTTAATTATATCGGATGAATTGCCTTTTCTAAATTGTACAATGCTTGTTTTGTACTAACAATTGTTTTTAGATAATGAGATTAGTGTTTATATCAAGATTGCAACCTTCATTAAATTATTATCTATTTGTATAAGAGGAATTAAAATAAACAAAAATGACCGATAGAAAAATTGCTAAAATTAATTGATACACGTTGGCGGGCTCGTTAAATTTGCAGTCAATTTCTATTCACTACAGTTATACAGATTGTAGAGGCTCCAGTCATATTAGCTGGTGAGAGTCCCATTGGCGCCAAGTCAGATTCAGACTTAGTGTGCTTATAGGAGTCTCATAAAATAGTTTTCTCTTCCATGTCTATTAAGTTCATGCCTATGACTCCCAATACTAAACTAGCAATGACCTCAAATTTAAGATTAGCCTCCATGGTAATCACACCTAAATATGTAATTAATTGAGCAAGTAATAGGCGAGGGACTGTGTACTTCTTACGCAACACTGTACTCTAATATTTAACCTGGTAAAAGATTAGACCCGAAAAGCGATCCCAATATACACGAATGGAAATGGAAACTCGTTAATTTAGGCTTTTGTTTATATAATTAAACGAACATTGGTTGCGCGGGCGGTGATAACTATTATTATAATCAAGTTTGAGATCTTAATATAAGCACCTGACCCATTAATTACTTACATATGTCAGTATAAACTAAGAATTGTATAGTGTAGAAAAGGTAATTCATCCAGTAGACCTGTTTGTCCTTATTGGGTACTCATAATGTACTGGCCAGAATTTGCCGTGGACAGGGCTCGAATCTGGGCACATCTGCTTCGGAATCTGGTGCTCTAAACACTGAGCAGCAAAGTGGCTCTGGGTGGCCCTCTGGACGATCGGCTTACGTAAGTTAATCGATAACTTGAGCATGTGTATTGGTAAGTAATATTTGATGTCGACATTAATGGCTGTTTCTCTTTGATTGCTGGTAAATTCAAGCTTGTTACTTTAAATGATAATCGTAGTTTAGCTGCAATGAATGAGCGTGTTAATGTCGCTTCAACTTCCTTTTGGCAGCATTTGAATTGTTATTTGAACAAACATCCGACTTAGAAGCTAAAAGTATTGATTATAAAAAATTGGTTCAAGGTTACTTTAGTCGGCCAGGCTTTGTAATCGTCTCAATACGCAGAACAGCATGTATTGCCGAAGCAACATTTAAATGCGCTTAAAGATATCAACAGAAATTCAGACATAAAAATGTTACGCGCTGTTAAATACAGGAGCGTTATTTTAATTAAAAAAATCTGATTATCTACAAAAGATGGAAAACGTGCTGAAGTACAATACAAAATTCACGCGTCTAGATAATAAATCTGATGAAATAGACAAATTGGAGCGCAAAGTAATAAATGAAATTAGGATCTTGACAGATTCCGGTTTAATTGTTGTAGCCATTGCTATGTTGTTCGACGAATAGTTAAAAACAATGGGGTTTGTGTTTACCTCAAGCTCGCAAACTTTATTTAAAGAATTTTTACCACCACCCGCGCAATCGATTATAGTTTAAATGTATGGATTATCAAAAAAACAAAAAAGGTTGTCCTATGAAATCAATATTATCAATGATCAATTCTTCGTTTAATGCATTGGCTAAATGGTCAGTTAGCATACTGAAACCATTGCGCAAACTACTAGGTCATTGGTCGGTTGCCGATTCTTTTGACTTTGTTAACCGAATTCAAGATATCAATGTTGAAACTAAGATGGTGTGTTTTTATGTTACGTATTTTTTCACATATCTTTCCATTGACGAAACCATAGTCCAAGCGGTAGAAAAAGACATATTACTATCTCCGATACCAGTTCACACTGTACTCAAGATTGTCGTATTATGGAATAAAATGTACAATTTCATTTCAATGGAAGAATCTATAAACAGGCTGATGGTGTGACCATGGGGGGACCTCTTTATCCAGTTTTGGCTAGGATTTTCCTAGGCCATCTGGAGAACGCATCTTTAAAGAATGACATAATTAAATGTGCTCAGTATAAAGCGTACATAGATGATCTTTTTCTTTTCCTTAAAAAAAAGTCGCAATCACGAAGTTTCAACAAATCGCATAAGAACATCAGTTTAACGTCAGATCAGGAGAAATGTGATTGTCTGCTTTTCTTAAATGTACTTCTAAAGAAATATACTAATTGTAAATTAAATAGAATAGTTTAGCATAAATGAACATGGTTTGCAGTGTCTTTACATCAATTTTGTGCCTTTTCAATATAAATTATCAACATTTCGCGGCTGTTTTTAAGAACTGTCAGGCTGGTTAGTCCAGATTATAAAAACAACTAATATATTAAAGAAATATAATTTAATGTCTATTGGCTATTCTAGATAATTAATTGAGTCAGTTATTAATAGGGGAAATCAACTGAAACACGTATTTCGTTAAAATCTTGAATCCTTTCCATTGTTTTTTTTGAACTTGAATGGTAGGTTCTCACTTATCCCTTCACTCAGAAGCCGTCCACCAGCTGCATAGCTGAAAATAACGTTGGGACCAGATTTTCAGAATTATTTCAGAACTTTCTTGACTTCATTTCCAATTCCATGTTCATGGTTGACTCCATACTCACAGAAAAACAACTTGTATCAAATGTGACATCCTCATTCGAGACAGATCTGTTTATATTTATTTTACTTCCTATCGTATTTTTATTGTCTACCCTAATATCCGGTCTTAATGCCTATTCTCTTATACTCACATGTATACACGAAAATATGCACAACAACGGCCCTCGAACACGCATATGTATACCCTAATTTAAGGTGCAATTGGTAGAATAAGTATAAGCAAACAAAATGGATTGACATGCAATCTTATCCGTGATGTCTCTATTTTTCAAATTACATTTCCCGATGCGTGGAAGGATCAACAATTTTATTTTCTTTTAATCATATTGCAGTAATCCTAAAATTTTTGCTTTACTTACTCTCATCCTGTGTGCAATAAGTTAAACAGAGAGAGAGCTTAGTAAACTATTGAAAGAATATAGTATTATTCTATCGTTTGGACAAAACCGAATACAAAGCCTACAAAAACGAATGGTATATCAACCAAATACATGTTTATACTCATGCCATGTATAAATTTAATTTTTAATTTAAATGTGTCCAAACCGTATATATATATATATATTTATAAATTAAATGTGAGAAACAAGGTGGGTTCATATTATTCACAATGAGTACATAATGTATAAGCAATAAGTATATTTTTTATTATTTACTTATATTTATTTATTCACATATCTTATATATACATATCCATATATGTATACGTCTACACACCATATCTTATGCATATTCAGTTAATCGTGTAAGCAACTATGTTGGTTCTTCCCACATCTTTTATAATTATCTATCTATATATATATATATATATATATATATATATATATATATATATATATATACGTGTATACACCGTATATATACATGTATATAACCATGACAAGTACAACTTACAATAATTACATACTGCATCGGCCGTCGCACAGTATAAAAAGGGTCGCCTTATCTGCTGAGCCGTGCAGGGTGGATAAGCGAAAACAGGCTACCGCAGGAAACTCCAACTCTATATTCGATTCTGCGTCCTTTCCTTCCCCTTCCTCTTCTCAATCTTACAATAACTCTCTTTTAGATACTATAAATATGGTTGGTTTAGATCATAACACTGAGCCCAATACTAGGTTGCCAAATATCGAAAATGGTTCTTGTAGACGATCATTCATTAAACCTAAGTTAGGTTTTAACGTAGGCGCATTTAATGTGCGAACATTAAAACAACTTGGACAGCAAGAATCTCTTGCTCGTACGTTGGATAAATTAGAAATCGACATATGTTGCGTATCTGAAACCAGAATACAGGATCCTACGTGTATTACAGAACTAGTTGCACCATCCCTATCTACGCGTTATTGGCTTCGAACATCTGGTTCCACAGAGTCCTCTCAAGCCGGTAAATGGGGCGTTGGTATTGCCCTTAGCGCGCGAGCTGAAGCTTGCTTAATTGAAAGGATCCCGTTAAATAGTCGATTGTGTGCGGCACGTTTAAATACATCTACTAGAATCAAAGCAAACAACCGTTATCATGGTTGCCTCTTCGTTGTATCTGCATATGCTCCTACCGATTGCAGCACAGAAGAATGCAAGGACGCTTTTTACTCCGAATTAAGCTTCTTACTAAGTAAAGCACGAAGTTTGGATATAGTCCTGGTTATGGGTGACCAGAATGCTCAAGTTGGTCGCTTAAGCAACACAGAATTTCATTTAGGTGGAAGATACATTCTAAGCTTGACTCACAATGATAATGGTGAACGGCTTTTGGATAGCTGCGCTGAACTATATTTAAGTAGTACAAATTTCAGACGTAGTGTTAAACGTTGTGCTAAATGGCGTCCTCCAGCACCCGGACAACGGTGGACTCAAATAGATCATGTAGCAATTAGTTATAGATGGCGTGGTTGCATCCAGGATTGTCGCTCTTTTTGGAACACTTATGTCGACTCGGACTACGCACTTATCCGTTGTAGATTTGCTCTAAAATTTTCCGGGAAAATAATTAAGAATAAACCCCAAATTGATGTAGGCAAACTTGAACAACCGTCCATCCGACAAAACTATGAAAATATTCTTAAGGCTAATCTAACTGGTCTGAATAGCAAAAACCCGAATATACTTTGGTCCAAGATATGTTCCACTATGCACAATGCAGGTACTACTATATGTGGCATAGCAGGCCCCCGTAGAAATAATTACTGGCTCTCTGTAAAATCTATGGAGTTACTCGAAATAAGGCCGCCAAATTCCACCTGGCTCGACTCATAATACCCGTCGCAATATAAGACGCCAACTTAAGCGCAGTCTAAAAGGCGATCTCGAAAACGTTTGGAACAGAAAGGCTGAAGAAATGTAAGTAGCTTTCGCGTCAGGTAACAGTCGCTGTTTGTTCCAACTTATACTTTACAACAGGTCCGAGAAAGTTAAAAGTTAGCGAAACTATAAATGATAGTAACAACGAATTAATAACCGATAAAATAAGTCGTCTTGACAGGTGGGCTGAACACTTTAGAGATCAATTTTCTTGGCCACCCGCGTCAGTTCCGCTTCCCGAAAGCATGTCTGCATCAACAGTGTGGAATGTTAGTCCCGAAGAAACCATCGAGTTAGAAGTACGCGATGCAATCCTATCTCTTAAGCGCCGCCAAAGCCGCCGGCCCCGATGAGCTGCTTCCGGGGATGTTTAAGGATGGTGGCGATATAATTTCAGGGGTGTTGACGAAACTTTTTCATATGGAATGAGGAAACCGTACCACTTGACTGGAATGAGTCGACCATCATTCCCATCTTCCAAAATAGGCAATCGTAATTCGTGCGATAAACATCGTGGTATGAGTTTGACTCCGGTCGTATCAAGGTTATTAGCTTCGATTATCCTACGTCGTCTTAGCGCTTCACGTGAATCACTGCCGGATTCCGCGCAGGTCGAGGTTATATAGATAATATTTTTACGTTAAGACAAGTTCTCGAACAGAGACATTTATATCACCGTCCCACAATAGTCGTCTTTCTAGACTTCAAGGGTGCATTTGATTCGGTGGATCGCAATGTTTTATTCCATATCTTGTCGAAAAGCGGTGTGCCCACTAAATTTGTTAATATTATACGAGCTCTCTACACAAATACTTCTGGTCGCGTTAAGGTTTACAACGAATTAACGCATAACTTTACAACCAGCAGTGGTGTTCGTCAAGGTTGTCCACTTTCCCCATTTTTGTTTAATTTAGTAATCGAAGCTTTTATGAACAACACTCTCTCACACATTCAGGACGCTGGAGTTGAAATTCTTCCGGGAGATAAACTAGTCGATCTTGACTATGCGGACGATATCGTACTATTATTCGGCAATCAGCATGCTGCCCAGACCCCCTTAAATAGATTAGCAAACGTTGTTCCGTCTTTCGTTATGAAATTCGCACCCTCTAAATGTAAGATACTATTACAGGATCACCCACCACTCACTCCAACGTTGCGACTGTACAATGAAGATCTTGACATAGTCGACAGGTTTACATATCTTGGGAGCTCGATCAATAACGTAGGCAATATGTCCGACGAGGTGAGAATACGGATCGCGAAAGCTAGAGTAGCTTTCTCGAACCTTCGTCATTTATGGAGAAACGCGAATATTTCACTTTGCCTTAAAGGTCGTGTTTACAATGCATCTGTACGCGCAGTCTTACTATACGCTAGTGAAACTTGGCCTCTTAGAGTTGATGATCTGAGACGCTTACAGGCATTCGATCATCGTTGTTTGAGAAGTATAGCACATGTTGGTTACCAACAACGAATAACTAACGTTGACATCCGTAGACATATTTTTGGATCTGACAATAAGTGCTCGTCTTTAGAAAAGCAAATAAGGCTCCATCAACTTCGTTGGCTCGGTCACGTTTTGCGTATGCCCTCATTCCGATTGCCCAATAGAGCTCTGTTCTCTCATCCAGCACCAAATTGGCGTAAGAAACAAGGTGGGCAGATTTTGACATGGCAGAAACAATTAAAGTCACTTACATCCAAATTGGGTAGTATAGGACCCACTCGTCTGCCGGGATGGGGTCCTCGTGCACATCACATTTCTTGGTTAGAAACCCTTAGCGATATGGCAGCGAATCGAGCTCAGAGGCAATCTTGTTGCGGATGTATAGTAGAATCATCTTCGTAACTTTCTTTTCTTAGTAGGACAAAGTTAGCTACGAGGTTCGGTTTGTTTATGACGTGATACGGTGAAATCCGCAAGGAAGCTGTGTTGCTGATGTCGCCTTGCCCGAATGCTAAGTTGGCCATAATGGTGTTGTGGAGAGGTTTAGTTTGCCTCATTTCTGTGAGTTATCCTGATAAATTTACTCATAGTAGCAAGGTTTTCCTTCTCTCTCTCTACCCCTCTCCCTCTCTCTTAAATCTCAATAATAATTTATCTAAATTCACTTATATACTTTTTTTCACTACTTATGATTATATGGCAGTGAAACATTAGTCACTTGACTTTTGTGTGGCTGGAAATGATGATGATGATGATGTATACACCGTATATAGTATGCATATCATACAAGCAACCCTGTGAGTCCCTGAATGGATAAATTATATCAGTCAAACAAGATAATTAGTTAATTGTAAATGTGAAAAATTCTCAAACTTGTAAAATGTCCAAGTTTCTATGCCACAGAATAAGAAAATACACCTCTTTTATAGATTATACATTAAAGAACACTAATCACTTGATCTACATTAATATTAAATATAATTTGTTAGGGAATAATGAACTAGCAAGCCTGGACGTGGTATCGATGTAAACAAACATTCTGGTGCAGGTTGCTTAAGAGTGTGTCAAACGTTGCTTAATGTAATACCCCGAAATATTAGAATATTATTAAATTATGTTAATGAGTATTATTGGAATGTTTTAACATTTTTTAGTCTACATACTTTATATTTAGAAATGAATTCTACTTATAAATTAAAGGTGCTCCTATGAGACAAGCATTATCGGTCCCAGTCGCTAATATTTACACGCATTATTTAAAAAAAATCTTTTCAGATCTCCCTTAAAAATAAAATTTATATTTAATGTTCTTATATTACATCTTCATAATTTGGAATCATAGGGATACGGATTTGTAGAATATTCTGTATTTATCTAATCAACTAAGGGAGTTAAAAATTACATTGGAATAAGAAAGAAGAGAAGAATTATCGTTTAAGGATGTTAAATTAAAACAAATGCTTCAGATATTGGAAAAAGATATTTAAAGGAATGATACTTTTTCGAGTACCCTCCTGAATTGCTGCTCTAATCACCCGTTTAGGATAAAAATGAGCATTATAAAATCCATTATAATCAGAAGTCTTAAAATGGTGGATTTAATATATAGGCACAATTAAATAATGAAATCGAAAGAAATATTCAGGGCAAATGTTTATCCTTAAAAATTAAATGATACAATCATAAATGATAGGCTATGGAGTTTTAATGGAAAAATAAACCAGGCAAAAAAGTAAGGGGTTTAGAAACGCAAAATGAAGATAAGCACAAAACTCTTGTTCTACCAGATTCCAGATTAAGTAGAAAATATAAGACATTATTAACGAAATACAATATAAGAACAGTATTAAGACAATAAGTTACTGTAGGCAATAAGCTACCAAATCAGAAAGAAAAAATAGAACCGCTCAACACATCAGGGGTTCATGTGATACCTTGTAAAGTTTGCAATCTCAGGTATATAGGTGAAACCATGCGTCCAATAAAGGTAGTAGAGGGGAATATAAAACGGCATGCAAATATGGACATAGTCATAGATCAGATCTGGACAGGCACTAAATAGAGACAGATAATCAGATATACTGGGATGGCCGTAAACCGATGGCATTATTTAACCGAAATAGATTAACCAGGCTGATTGGGGAATCAATTGAAATAAAATCAGGAATAAACGTCATGAATGCGACATCTGTAGAAAAATAAATAGGCCCCATATTTAATGAAGCCTTCTTGAAT
The DNA here is from genome assembly GCA_029291075.1 of Eudiplozoon nipponicum. NCBI lineage: Eukaryota > Metazoa > Platyhelminthes > Monogenea > Mazocraeidea > Diplozoidae > Eudiplozoon > Eudiplozoon nipponicum. The sequence continues at coordinate 41,141 of JAQBSW010005724.1, read as the reverse complement.
GGAAAGAAACATGGATTGGAGAAATCAGAGTTAACAAAAAATCCAACTAAGAAACCGCGACTATGAATTTCGGATTGTAAACAGAACAATTTAGATGAAACTATAAACTTGTACGTCCGATATATGTGCTACCGAACATACATGAGAATTTGTAGACTATGAATGATTTGGAGAGAATTGGCAATTGATCTTTGGCATCCAACCTCATGATTCTCTGTGTACTAAATGTCATATTAACTTTAACACCGGGAAAATTCTCCTTATTTATTTTATTCAGCCGCCGTGCAATTATTGAGGCTGGTACATCGCCTCTAAATGGTAAATTTGGGAAAACCTGCTTGACGATATCCTCTCTAGTGCGAATCTGCCGCGGTCTGATGTTGACATCAATGAAACGCTTTGGGTAGTTGTTCATTAGCAAAATTTTCCTGAGGTAGACTAGTTCTTCCTCAATTTTGTGTTCAGAGCAGATCTTCCTTATTCTGTTTGCTAAGTTTTTTACTAAGTTTCTTTTGTGGGATTTTGGCACACTGCTGTTGTAGTGAATGTATTGCCCGGTGAAAGTGGATTTTCTATATATGGACAGTGTCAAATCCCCGTTTTCTTCTCGAGTGAGTTTGATGTCAAGGAAGGGAAAACTGTCGTCTTTCTCTACCTCGAGAGTGAATTTGATGTCTGGATCGGCTCCATTTGCTTGTTTGAGGATTTCGGAAGGGTCTGCTGCTTCTGAGATGAACAACAAGATATCATCTACATACCTTTTGTAGAGTGCGCACAGGTCAATTAAACATTTAGGCTTGTTTTTTCAAGATGATACATGTATACATCTGCCAGGACGGGTGCAATGCAACTTCCCATAGCTACACCATTGATCTGGCGGTAGTATATCTCTTCAAATGTAAATTGCACGTTTTTCGTTGATGCTAATATGAGGTCTTTGATGTCATTAGTGTCTATAGTGCAATCAAAAAATTCATTTTGATAAGGTCACACAAGATCACCGTAGTCTTATTCAGTGTTATGTTTGTAAATAAGGATAAGACATCAAGCGAGACCATTTTATTCTGTAGGATGTTCTTCCCCTTCAGTTCATTTGCTAGTTCGATATCGCAACAACGCCATTCCTTCGAGTCCTTGATAGTGTTTGCGTTTATGATGCTTCATTTTGGTTGAAGTATTATTCAGAGAAACTTGGCTAGTTTATATTGTGAAGCGTTGATCATTGACATTATGGTCCGCATCGAAGGAGCTCCTGAGGCTGTCACGACTTTATGAGATTTTGTTTTGTTCTACAATCTTGCGGTGTTTGTTCCGACGAGTTTTGCCATTTGGATGTCTTCTATGAGTTTTGATCTAATATCGGAATCAGACACCGATGTTATAACGTGTTTTTCCATCTTTTTCAGAATTGCATTTATTCTTGATTTGATGTTTGTTGAATCATCTTTCTGTTTGATGTCTTGTTTAAATTTCGAGTGATCATTTATGATATCGTTCATGGACTTTATTTAAGCGTCGTCTTCAAGTATAGTAATTATTGATCGTTTGTCGGGTGTGGGGAGTCATATGGATATGTCTAAATGTAGTTTTCTGAGTTCGTCGTTTTACTTTTTTGTGATGATTTGGCTGCCTTTGAATTCCTTCTTGTATTGTTCTAGTGCGCTAACTATCTCAGCTTTCATGCCTTGCCCATTGAGATTTTTTACCACTAGCATAATCCATTTAAAACCCAGAATGTATATAATTGAATGATTGTAGAGCGATTATTAGTATTCACGAAATAAATCGTCTTTATCCACTTTGTTATTAATGTGTTTATTCTTCTTATTAGAAATAGACTATGTATATTTAAATTCAATGGACATTATAAAGAATATATATATATATATATATATATATATATGTATATGTATATATTCATTGTACCCTTCCCATATGGTAAACCAAATGTAATTTTATCAGATACAAGAAACTTTTTTTTCATTATCTCCTCAAGTATTTACTAATGACCATATTTTTATATATAAATTGGAAGGCAAAACAAGATAGAAATATGTAAACATAGAGAGAGAGTGAAAATGTCTGAACATGCTTTTTCTGCTTGCATAAATCTGGCTGCAATTTCTTTATCCATAAGGCTTCGCATGTAGCTAGTTCCCTTTTGTTATTGCATTTAGTAATTATTTTAAATGATACGTCTGAAGAACATAGTGTGATATTTCTCTAGAGGTAGCGTTTAGAATAATTACTGAATGCAATAACAAAAGGGATCTAGCTACATTCGAAGCCTTATGGATAAAGAAATTGCAGCCGGATTTATGCAAGCAGGAAAAGAATGTTCAGGCACTGAGCTTAAACTGGAGGTGACGCACGCAATTGTTTGGTTTCCTTTTTTTCACATTCTCCCTATGTTTACATATTTTCATCTTGTTTTGCCTTCCAGTTTATATATAAAGAAATGTTCATTAGTATATATATATATATTTATTACCATTTCTATGTGCAAAATAAGAAAGAAATTTTATCAGATACAAGAACCGCTTCTTTCTTACTCCTTTCTAAAGTAGCCACAAATGAAAATTTCTTGATATTTCAATTGAAAGGCAAAATAAGTTAGAAAATTTTTATCATGGAGAGTGTGAAATAAGTGAACAATAAATCAATTGCGTGCATCACCTCCAGTTCATGCTCAATGCCTGAACTTTCTTCTTATACTTGCATAAATTCGGCTGAAATTTGTTCATCCAGTAAGCTTCGAACGTGGCTAACTTCCTTTTGTTATTGCATTTAGTAGTTATTTTAAATGCTACGTCTGGAGAACATATGCGTGAGGTTTCAAAAATATGTTACGCAATTGTAGACTTGTATTCATCTTCACCACCCACGCAATCAGGAGTGAAAAAGCGATTCATGATTTTGACGTTCTGTTATCTGGTCTTATAACAAAGACCTCAGTCGAATTTAAAGATTTATAATCTTGTTTACCATGCGTAAGTTTGAAAAATAATGGTTATTCATGCTCAATAGAAGAGACAAAGGTTCACAACATTTGCAGGGTGCTGTTAAAGCTCTCATTCATGCTAGTGTACAAAAGATTTATTTTTAAATAGTGAAGCAATATTGCATACCACGCGTTTGATTAAAATGGAATCGTTACGCTGGCCTATTTCACACAAATAATAATAACCATTCGCTTATCTTACACAGATTTTATTTAGTCATTCACCGCTTGTTGCACATTAATCAACAAGCTTTGTAACTCAATTAAACTATCAATGATTGCGCGGGTGGTGTTAAAAATTCTTTTAATCAAGTTTGCGAGCGTGAGTAAGCACCAATCTCATTGTATTTAACCAGTCGTCGAACAGCATAGCAAAAGTACATGTGACTGACGGTAGTTTTTGCTATGGTATTCGACGACTGGTTAAATACAATGGGATTTGTGTTTACTTCAAGCGCGTAAATTTAATTCAAAGAACATTTCTTTCACGATCGTTACCTGCGTGGGTAGTGATAATTATGTAGATATTCAACAGCTCGCTATCTATTTCTAGAATATTAATCTGATGTTACTAATATTAATTGTATAACGAGTTGAGATAGTATTATGTTTATAGCTTTCATATTTTTATGGTAATAATAATAATAATATTAATAATAATAAATAATCATATTATTGTTATTATTAATAATAATAGTGGTAGTAATAGTAATAATAATATTATTATTTTTAAAACTACTATTACTATTATCAATTTTATTATTATTAATTTAATAATAATAATAATTATTATTATTATTGGTAGTAGTATTAGTAGTACTAGTATTTGTAGTTGAAGTGGTAGTAGAAGTATTTTTTGTTACTATTGGTAACAGTAATAGTATCATTAATAGTAGTAGAAGAAGTAGCATTCATAGTAGTGATGGTTGTGGTTTTGATGCTAATGGTTTTGCTCGTGATGTTAGTCGTGGGGTTGGTAATGTTGATGGTGTTGGTATTAGCTGTGGTGTTCTGCGTGGTGGTGGATTGGTGTTGATAATTGTGGTGATTTTAGTCGTGATTTTGGTGGACATGTATATGATTATTGTGGAGGTTACCTGATCTGCGTTTTGACTAACGCAGCGTTCATTGTTCCAGTAGTTTTCTTTTGCTAATATATTTCGGCTAAACTTATCGATAGCCCTCATCAGTTGCAATTTACATCACAAGTTTAACAAACAAACGGAGGCTGTTGTGGCTACAGTGAATGTCGACGCGGTGGTAGTGATTGTGGTTTTAGATATGGCTACGGTGGTGGCGTTTGTTCTGGTTGACGTGCACGTGGTAGTGGTGATTGTGGTTTTGGATATGGTTATGATAGTGGCGTTGGTCGTTGTCATGTTCATGGTGCTGTTCGTGACGGTGGTCATAGTGTTGGTGCCTGTGTATATGATTGTGTTTGCGGTAGTTCTGGTTTGGTGGTCGTAGACGTGGTAGTGGTGCCTGTGGATATGATTTTGTTATTAGTGGTAGTTGTGTTTTTGGATATGGTTACGGTGGCCGTGGTGGTTGTGGTCGTAGAGGTGTTGGAGGTGATGCCCGTGGATATGATTGTGTTGGTGTTGGTGTTTGTACGTGTGAATATTGTTATATTAGGGGTGGTGGTGGTTGTGGATTTGGTTGTGGAGGGATGCTTCTAGATATGATTGTGTTGGTGGTGGTGGTCGTACTGGTGGTTGCAATTGTGGTTTAGTGGTTGTGGTGGTGGTGCCTCTGAGTGTGATTGGGATGGTGATGTTTGTAGTTGTGGTGCTGGTCGTTTTGATGCTGCCTGAGGATATGATTGTAATGGTGGTGGTTACGTTGTTTGTGTTTGTGATGGTTGTCGTGGTGATGCTGCCTGAGGATATGATTGTGATGGTGGTGATTGTAACGGTTGCCGTCATTTGGTGATTTCAGTTTTTTGGCTGTGGTCGTCGTGGTAGCGGTGGTGGTTCTAAATTTAGTAGTTTTGGTAGTACTGGTGGTGGTTGGCGATGTTTTTCATAGTAATCATAGTATTTGTGATTTTTGTTTCATAATGGTGGTGGTAGGGTTTTTGGTTGTGTTTTTGGTGGTTGTGGTCGTGGTGGTGAGGGTGGATTTGATCACGGTGGCGGCCTTGTTGGCGGTGGTCTTTGTGATGTGCCTGCGAATATGATTGTGGTGATGGTGTTGGTTGTGAGTGCGGGTATGATTATGATTGTTGTGGTGGTGGCAGTTTTGGTTGTGGTTGTGGTCATGGTGCTAGTTTTGTTTGTGGGGGTGGTGGTGGTTTTAGTGTTTGCTGTCCTGCTAGGTGTGGTCGTCGTTGTAGTTGTGATTGTGGTGGTGATGCCTGCGAATATTATTGTAGTGGTGGTATTGATTGTAAGTGTGGATATGGTTATGGTTAGGGTTATGCTGATTGTGGTGATGATTGTGTATGTGGTTGTGGCGGTGTTAGTTTTTGTGTTTGTGGTCTTCGTGGTATTGTTGTTGGCTATATTATTATTAGTAGAAATATTTGTATTTTTCAGTTCAGTTTGAGTGTCATTAGGTTGTAAAACATTGTTTGCTGAAGAATCAATATAATCAGCTATAACGTTTTTTTGGATACGCCTGGTCTTTGCGGAGAACTGCTTCAATCTTTGCGTTAGTTGTTGCGATAGTAGGTTGATTACATCTGATGCTTTGAGCAGATTATGTACGTTATAAGAAAGTATCATAATTTGTGAGGCCTTTAAATGTTTTCTGATTTAATAGTCTTTTCCTTTGACAAATTAATCATAAATTCAATGGCCTTTGCTATTTTCGTTAGAGTATGATATAATAATGAAATAAAATATTAAGACGCACAGTCAATTTATTAATCATCATCATTCGGGGCCATAGTCCAGCAGAACCGCGACATTAATTCATGCATCGTTTAAAATGTTTTCAAAATTATTAAAACGCTGTATGAGCTCATTTTTACATGTTTATTCTGATGAGTTAATTTTTATTAAATACCTCACTGCATAACAATTTCCTCCGTTAACGATTTTGTCTTGATAGGAGAAAATTAATGTCTTAATGGTATTTAAAGAATACCGCGGAAAATTATGGACGGTACTTTGCCTCTAAATGGTATGTTTAGGAAAAAATTCTTGACGGTATCCTCTCTGGTGCGAATCTGACGTGGTCTAATGATGACATCAATGAACCACTCTGGGTAGTTGTTCATAAGAGAAGTTTTCTCAGGTAGCCCATTTTTTCCTCGATCTTGTATTCAGAGCAGGTCTTCCTTATTCTGTTTGCAATGTTGTTAACTAAGTTTCATTTGTGGGATTTTAGCACACTGCTGTTGTATTGAATATATTGCCCGGTGAAAGTGGATTTTTTATGTATGGCCAGTGTTAATTCACCATTTTCTTCTTGAGTGAGTTTGATGTCAAGAAAGGGAAAACTATTGTCTGGATGTCTGGATCGGATTCATTGGCTCGCTTGAGGATTTTGGATGGGTCTGCTGCTTCTGGGATGAACAATAATATATCATCTACAAACATTTTTTAGAATGCGCACTGATCAATTATAAATTTTAGGCCCGTTCCTTCAAGATGATATATGTATACATCTGCCAGGAGAAATGCAATACAGCTTCCCATAGCTACAACATTGATCTGATGGTTGTATTTCCCTTTAAATGTAAATTGCACGTTTTTGTGCATATGAGTTCTTTTATATCATTAGTGTCTATAGGAAAATCGTGAAACCCATTTTTAATCAGGTCACACAATATCATCGTTGGTTTATCCGGCAGAATATTCGTAAATATGGATGAGACACCAAGCGAGACCCTTTTATTCTGTAGAATATGCTTCCCCTTCAGTTCATCTGATAGATCAAAGGAGTCCTTGATAGTGTTTGCGTTTATGATATTTTGTAATGGTTGGAGTATTTTGCTGAGAAACAGCTAGTTTATGTTGTGGTGCATTGATCATTGCCTTAATGGGCCGCATTGAAAGAGCTCCTGAGGCCGTCAAATCTTGGTGTTTTTGTTTGCCGCACAATCTTGCGGTGTTTGTTCCGACAGGTTTTGCCTGTTTGATATCTTCTATGAGTTTTGATCTAATATCAGAACCAGCCATCGATGATAAGACGTGTTTTTTTCATTATTGCATTTATTCTAGATTTGATATTTGTTGAATCGTCTTTCTGTTTGATGTCTGGTTTGAATTTCAATTGATCATTTATAATCTAGTTCATGGACCTTCTATAAGCGTCGGCTTCATGTATAACAAATCCTGATCCTTTGTCGGGTGTGGCAAGTCGTATAGATTTGTCTGATTGTAATGTTCGTAGTTCGTCTATGTGCTTTTTTGTGATGATTTGGCTGCCTTTGAATTCATTTTTGTATTGTTTTAGTACGCTGACTATCTCAGCCTTCAGTCCTTGTCTATTAAATGCCTGTGGAGCAGTGTCTTTCGCTAAGTCATTGTAGAATGTTTCTGTTCTAGCCCGGATGTCAATGATGTCACGTTTGCTTAGGTTTCTCTCGATTATGCAGGATTTTGCTCCTAAGGATATAAATACTTTCTGTTATTTTGACAAAAACGTTTTTGAATATTTGTTAATAAATGCGTCAGGATTTGTAGGAAATTTCTCCTGGTCCTGAGAGAGTTTCTTAGTTTCTTTGTCAGCTGTTATTTTCATCAATGTTTCTTCGTTGTAAAAGCAGTGCATTCGCTGTCGTTCAGTATTTGTTTGTTTTGAATTGAGGAGTAATCAGTTAATGCAAGTATACACTCATCCCAGTGAAATTACAGCGATTTGGCAACATCTGACTATTCACTGGATAAGCGTGTTTGTGTGTATGTGCGTGAGCGTTTACTTAAAACTAAGATTAATCTCGTTACATGTAATTACAGGCACGTGTAACAGTCATACAAGTAAAACTAAAATGATAACTGTCATTTCCTAGCTGCACACGATCAGACCTATTTTACACTTACTTTTCTAAATGAAGTAATTACGAGTGGCATTTCGGTGAGGATGGGGAATGACACTGATTAATAGAGTAAATAATTAATAGGATAGTAAAATTAAATTAGAAACGGATAAAAGTGTTTCAATAGGGTAGAAAGTTGAATTAAACGGTACGTAAAAGAAATTAAAATTGCCTCGATAAAGAAGATACTAATAATAGTGCAAAGAAAATAAAATGAAATAAACCTTGCACATCATGTATAGATAAATGTATGTTAAAGGCGCTAAGCACTAACAACAAGTAATCAAGGATGAAATAATCAAAATAAATGGGCGATAATGTTGAATTAATCAATCTCCACACCTCTGTAAGTTGCATATCAGTCCAGTAAGTTCTTATTCTTTTTTACTTGAGCGAGTTTCTGATTCTGATTCTGATTCGTGCAATCTTCGTTTTCTACCATTTATTTAATGCTGTATTTCAAATCGGACCTAGTGATTTTTCTACGGCTGTTTCATTCATTATGTCATTTATCGATTTAATTTCGATGGATTCTCTAATCAGTCTAGTCGATCTGCTACGGCTACAAATTGATATACGTCTGCACCCATCCGAATTAATTGTGTGTCCTGTCTCTACTGTATGGCGTGCAAGATCTGATCTATTAACATGGGCATACTTGCATGCGGTTTTATGTTCCCCTCTTCTAACCTTAATTGAGCGCATGGTTTCACCCACATACATCAAGTTACAGTCGTTACATGGAATTTCATATACTCCTGATGTGTCTAGCGGTTCTATTTTTTCCTTTTGGTTGGAAAGTATAATACCTAGTGTAAGGGTCTGTTTTAAAATAGTACGTATATTGTATTTTGATGCTACCATTTTTATTTTCCTACTTAGTTTAGAGTCAGGTATAACCATTACCCTCCGGTCATCTTTTAATTTATTTGACTTCACGTACTTCCAGTCATGATTAAATTTACTTATAACGCTCATTATAGTTGCTTCAATTAACTTTAGAGGATACCCATTAGCACTGAATATTTCTCGCAGTCTCCCTAATTCAATCTCTCTATGTTTTTTATCTGTTAATCTTAAGCTTCTTATTATCATCGATTTTAAGATACCGATTTTCACTCTATATGGATGATTTGAATCGAAATTAAGAAGGATACCTGAGTAAGTATCCTTCCTATAAACATCCCGTTCTAGTTTTGTACCATTTCTAATTAACTTGACATCCAGAAATGGTAATTCGCCACATGATTCATTTTCAATTGTAAATTGAAGCTCGCTCACCTGATTTGCTATGTTTAAGAAATTTATCAGATGATCCTCCCCGTGATTCCAAATAACTAATATATCATCCAAATATCGTACATACAATTTAGGATTTAGGGGCGTTATATCTAAGAGAGTCTTCTCCATGTAATGCATGAAGATATTAGCTATTGGAACCGATAGTGGTTGCCCCATTGGAACACCTCTAATCTGCTTATAAAATGCATTCCTAAATTTAAAATAAGTTGAGGACATACATACGTACATCATCTCCATGACGTGTCTAATCGTCATTTTGCTTCCTTCCAATATTACTGGATGATCAACAAGGAAACGCTGAAAATAGTCTAGTGCTTTAGGTACTGGAATATTGGTGTACATTGACACCACATCTAAACTCGCCAATCTATCGTTTTCATTAAGTTCACATTTATCTACAATCTCAACCAAATGGTATGAATTCATCAAAGTATTGTCTAAGAAGTACGAATATTTCTTTATTCTATTACATAGAAACTTAGACATTTTATATGTTCGAGAGTGTTGGACATTTACAATAATTCTCAAAGGGTTGTCTGTTTTATGTATCTTTACTAAACCGTACACTCTAGGAGCGACTGAATCTCTTTGTATGAGAGCTTTACCATGCGCTTGATCTAATTCTCCTTCAGCAATCATATTATTGACCAATAATTTAACTTCTCCTTGTAGCTTATCCGTAGGATCTTTATTAATTTTAGTGTATACCTCTATATTGTCTAGTTGTTCATACATTTTATCATTATAGTCAGATTGATTCATCAGAACCGTCGCTCCTCCTTTGTCTGCTTTCAAACATATCACACTGTTTGCTATTAACTCTTTCCTGAGACTTTTTATTTCATAATTTGGTTTATATTTTTCCTCTGTGTACGTTAGCACAGCTGCGGCTACGTCTAATTCAAACCTAACTTTATCCTTGTCTGAGAGGAATTGTGCTATTTTAACAGCCTCAGTAATTATCTCATTTTTTGGTGATTTCTCAATTTGGATAGCTGTATTCAGACCACGATTAAGCATTTCCAGCTGTTTCTCATTAAGATTTATTTTAGAGAGGTTTACCACTCGATTAGTTACAACAGGACACGTCCTAACTGTGGTCTGTCTATAGATACCCAAATTTCCTAACTTTCTATCATGCCTAATGTGAACCTTTTTATCTCCTTATTACGTGCGCCATCAGTAAAATCCTCTATACATTTAAAGTCATCCGCGTGCAAGAAGGAAAGTAACATAGATCTTATTTTAGTTTTCTCTCTAATTAGTTCATATTTGCGTTTCTCTAAATCGCTAATCAATGTATTCATTATGTTCAAAGTCAGTTCATGTTTAAGAGATCTACCTTTATCATTTAAATGAAATGGCAATTTAAATTTAAAACATTTAGGAATTACACAATGTTTTAAACATATTTTAATGAAACGAATATTTTCCACTTGCCTTACTAATTGTTTTTTTATGTGATGATAGCGATTTTGCAACTTCACTGTTGTAGCACCGTATTTAGTATCTAAATAAGATTTAAAAGAAACATGTTGCGAGACAGGAAATAAACAATTTACCTGATTTTCGGATGATGACAGTGGATTCAAATATTTCGGTACGCAATCCGAAAATCAGGTAAATTGTTTATTTCCTGTCTCGCAACATGTTTCTTTTAAATCTTATAAGTTTATTCGTCGGTTTCTTGTTATTTCTCCTGCACTACCTGAGGAATCGTTTTTGGCACGGCATCTGATTGCAAACACGATTTGAAGAACTTAATTCTTTCCAGAAGTTAAGTTCACACAATTGGCTGCAACATAAGTGTTTAGTTCCTCACGGGTAAAGGCTGTCCCCGCTCTTTAATAATCTCTATTATGTCCATTGCCTTCGAAAATTACACAGTATATTTCTAATTAGTATGAAAATGTGCATAAATAACAAAGTGGATAATGGCCATTTATTTCGAGACTCGAAATAAATCACACGAATCACAAAACCCAACAACAATTTACTGGCATCCAGGCAAGACCAAACAACCCTTCGACCAAACTCAACAAACATTCAATTGGATTGGCAACAAACTGAAGGGAGAACAGCTGCATATCAAGAGACAGAAATTTCGAAACAATATGGACTTTCTCACCGGGATGTCACTCGTAATTACTTCATTGTGGATAGCACGTATAAAAATAGGTCTGACGTGTCCATATATGAAATGACAGTTATCATTTTAGTTTCACTTGAATGACTGTTACTCGTGCCGGTAATCACATGTAACAGATTATTCCTCAGTCTTGAGCAAACACACACGCATAAATACAAACATACAGACGTGGCATACGCTTATCTAGTGAATAGTCAGATGTTGCTAAATCTCTGTAATTTCACTGGTATCAGTGTACACGTGCAGTAGTTGGTTACTCCTCAATCAAAAACAAACTAGAATACTTACACACAGGTATGACGTGTGCTTATCTAGTGATTCGTCATTATTTGCTTTTAAATCAATGTATTCTCATTTTGAAGAGCGTACACATGCAGACACACACACAAACGATGTGGCATACACTTAACTAATATTAAAAAAGCAAGTTATGTTTAAGAGATCTAACAGAAAAGTTTAAATGGGTCAGTTTAAAATAAAACTTCCACTTGGCTTATTGATTGTCAACTTAGTAGGTGATATGCTTTCCATTGAAAAGATCTCTATTTCCGATGATCGAAAATTCTGGAGAAATCAGGAAGACAGCGGATGCAAACAAATCGGATCGCAACCCGATAATCAGGTATTATGGGCTTTCAGCACTGCAATACGCACCTGTTCTGTTACCAAGTGGACAAAAAAGTTTTTGGAATAAAGGAAAACGAAAGAATACATTCGGCAAAATAACATTTGTACACCTAACAGCCAACAATACGAACAGTTGGTTAACTGTCAATCCATCCATACAAGAATGACCAGATCCCAGACATCACTTTGTAATACAGGGAGAAAGACATTTATATGCAAATAAGCACACACACAGACACATACGCATACAAACTTGCTAATCAGCCCAAACAATAAATAGTAGTAAAACAGAGTCAGATTTGTTGCTGCCAAAATCAAATGAAAGATTGTAAACTCAAGTTTAGTAATCTCGAAATTAATGGCCATTATTCACGTTGGTATTAATGTGTGTTATTTACCTAATTAGAAAAATACTACGTAATATTCGAAGGAAATGAACGTGGTAATAAACAAAGATTACTATGAACTATAATAAAGCTTGCATTGTAAAATTTATATATAATATATATATATATATATATATATATATATATATCGAAGGGCAAAACAAATAGGAAATTTAAATGACAAGAGAGTGAAATGGAGAACGAACAGTCATTTTTGTTTATCCCTTTAATTTGAAGCTCAATGCACTAACATGCTTCTTTAGTTTGCATAAATAAGACAGTTAATAACCATTGTAAAGAAAAATGCATATGATAGCATTTAAACATCTTTGAACATGGAATGATAATATGAATTTTGTTACAGCTCGCACTCCAAAGGAATTTCCATATTTTCTTCGAATAAAATATAACTTTTACAGTAAATTAGGTACGGACGCAAACACGACCTTCAACTGCAGTTTCGGAAATAGACATCTTTCAGGAATAAAGGGTGTTCAGTCGTTCAGCAAGTCCTATCTATTCAAGATGCAGAAGTATTTGACTGGAGAGAATTTTCCAATGGATGATAGTCAGGATTCATCAAGAGCAGCAAACAACAAACCCAGAAAGCAGAAGAGTGATCATTTGAGGTCTTTCGATATCTTGGTAAGATGCTGGATTATATTTGTGGTCTATGGATCGATTATTAACTACTTATTTTTAGATTTGGATATACATGCATATTGTAAAATGGTTTTTAATACTTTTCCTTACTTTATAATTTATGCAATCGATTTTTATTAAATGAATTAGTAAGTTTTCTTATTTTCTTAAGGATTCAATAACAAAATACCGCAGTTGCGTCATTGCGGACATTATGAGCATTGTGCAACTTTGGTAAGGTAAACATCAACATAAGACGGTTTAAAAATACTTTTAATCAAGGTTTATATCTTCATATAAACACCTGACCCATTATGTACACACACTTGTCAATGTAAAATAAGTATTCTATATTGTAGAAAAATGAATTCATTCAGTAGACTGGTTTCGTCCTTATTGGGAACTCATGGCGTACTTTATAGAATCTGCCGCGGACAGGTCTCGCATCTGGGTACGTCTGCTTTGGAATCAGATGTTCTAACCACTGAGTCACCTTGCCGTCACTCATTGGTTAGAGCAACATATTCCGAAATAGGCGTTCCCAGGTTTGAGCCCTGTCCGTGGCAAATGTGTGTAGATTATTGGCCAGGTGATTTTATCACGATTGGAACCTTGATTGAAAGTAATTGTTATCACCTCCCGCACAACCAGTGTTCGTATATTAAACTTCCAAATTATAAAAAATAAGCAATTATTAAAACTCATGGTGCCCGCGAAAAGCATGAAAATAGGCTTACGGTTGCGAATATAAAAGTCAGGTTTACATAGTTTTTTGATAAATTTGGCCCCAGGTATTTACTTGATTTGTGATCATGAGCATTGATTTTTCATGGTTTTAGCCATTTTTCGAATAATTATTTTGCGCGGGTACTGTCAAGTTTTATACGAGACAAAATTTTTATCTTTGTTTTAAAGCTTTTTCCAAATCTTTGCTAGAATAACTACGTTGTATTGCTAAATAATCTGTTTTATATGCTCATGTGATGAAATTGTCTTATGCTTTTGAAAACACAAACTTGATCTATCCTTTCTTATGCAGTTATGTTTTTAACTTTCAAATGTGGAGAAAGTATCTCTGTATATAACAAGAGAGTTTTTCTTGTGTTTTAGTTTGTCACTCTCTTTCAGCAAGTGGTGCAAACTTTGAATACTGTTATCGATCTATTCACACGTCTAAACATTAAAAAATATGTGTGATGTAATTTGTGCTTTATAAATTTTTGAATTATCATAAATTGCTACATATCTGGTTTGAAATGCATATTTTTCGTAAACTAACGTGTTGTTTATACTGAGATATTATCGATAGCTACTTAAATAAGAAGTCTGTGGCATGGATTTAAAACTGATGAGGTTTGATTATGAATTACATTGGTTAATCCTTCGGCTAGCTAAACTGATACTCCAATCCTTTACGAAACAATGAATATATTCCATGCGTTATTTCAATATACGAACGAAAAATGTTAATTCGCTGGAGAACGACCATTATTGCTCAGTTAGGTCGTAAACCGAATGTTTTTTCGAGCGTTGCTCAATTAGTGGTTAGTATATATAGGGAGCCTCTAGAAACCAGGAAATTTCGCTTCCGCCATTCCTAAACAGCCTTTGGTATGATACTCCATAAAAGTTGATTCTGCCCGCATTCTTCCTTAAAAGTAAATCTGAGAGTTTTAGATCTAGCAGTTAGTGAGGACTATTTTAAGTCTTAAATGTGTGTGAGATGTATAACTATTGCTGCCACCGCCTAGCAGATTTCTCAGCAGATGTCATCTTTCAGTACGTTTCTGGCTACTGCAAGCTATGCGTGAGGAAGCATTATTAAATCAAGCATTAGCATGATGATCCAAGCCCTTCTGAATGTGCTTTGTCCAATGCATCTCGCTTTGAACCAACAACCACGATTTTTAAAGCCTATCCCTGAGAGAATGGAAAAAATCCAGCTAATCAAACTACTGTGGCAAATATTACGAAGGACGAGGTCCACAGAATTTTTGGAATATCGCCCTCGTGATCAGAAATGCTTATTCGTCTCTTTGTGCTTTTGAAAATGCCGGGCCGTTTCCACATTATCGAAATTTCAATTTAGAATTTGCGGAAACAGCGGTAATTCAAGCCTATTTATGAGGCCTGGTTAATTTTGACTAATGCCAATTACCTTCGAATAATACAAATTGTAATTATATAAGATGAGGAATAAGCAATTAATAACAAGGTGGATAAGGGCCGTTCAATTCCGAGAATACTCAGAAACACTTTACTATATTTCATCGATAAAAATACGGGGAGGGGAGAAATATTCGCACACGCAACAGCCAACAAAGCGAATACTTAGTTACAACTCAATCCGTCCATATAAGAATGACCAGATTTCAAACATCACATGGAAGGTCGAAACGCATCAGTGCGTGCGACTGGCGGTAGTTTTTTATGTTGTTCGACGACTGGTTAAATACAATGGGATTGGTGTTTACTTCAAGCTCACAAACTTGATTTAAAGAATTGCTACAACCATCCGCGCAATTAATTATTGTTTAATTGTATTTTCTATATATATAGTCAATATTCATATATCTCACACAAAAAATGTTTCTCATCAACTATTGAATTTAGTTGCCTTTCCCTTTTACAAATGAAAATCTCATATATATATATATATATATATATATATATATATATATATATATCTTTCTAAAATCCATAACCTTGGAATATTGCACAGTATTTATATTTATGAGGATAATTGCCGTTTTATGGGGATAAAAACTAGTCTGATTTTCTGTTCCACATTTTATTTTATTGTTTTGCTTGATTTGTAAGTGCATTTATCTATTTGTCTATGTGCGAGTCTGTTTTCAAGTCCTTGTGCGTATATGGTTCGTTATCATTGTATTTCAGAATGTTCTTTTAGATCTGGTCATTCTTGTACTAATAGATTGTTTCTTGAAAAATTGTTCACTTTGTTGGCTTTTATGTTTACGAATGTTTTTTTTTATCGTGTGTCATCTTTCGTTTCTCTTGTTTTTCAATTTCATTTTGTCACTTCGGCAACAGCGCAGGATGTGCGGTTCGCAGCTTTGGTCAAGTGTACTTCTGTGCAATTTCAGCTTATGTGAACTATGGTACTGTTGTCGGTTATGTAGTTGTTATTTGTTCTTCAGCTTGTTCCGCATCTGATGGAATGTTTATTGAGGCTGTTCTAGTGGATTTTCTGGCTTGCCTGGATGCTATTTTTATTTTGTTGGGTTTTATGCATCGTGATGAGAAGAATAAAATATCATGTTAATGAAACTTTTGAAGGTTTAGTCCAAGTGCTTGTTGTTTTATTTATTCTTATATATTGAAAAATTTTTCGAACTTTGTTTTGTATAGAATTTAGAAATTTGTCAAATTAGCAGGATACCCCGATTCAAATATATAATCTGAGATAGCTGATTGCTTCGACGGTGCCAGGTCTCGTTTAACTTTATTTCTGAAGATATGTTTCTGGATTATGTTGCTCTGTTTCTTTTTCATGCGTCCAATATATATATATACTATCGTACATACATGGGAATTTTTCATTGTCACGTTTTGCGTATGCGATTTCTAGCTTTGCACAAAAAGTTTCGCAAAGATCCGATTGATTACATTTTCTTTAAATCAAGTTTGCGTGCTTGAAGTAAACACCAATCCCATTGTATTTAACCAGTCATCGAACAACATAACAAAACTACCGCCAGCCGCAACGCACTGACGCGTTTCGACCTTCCATGATCATCATCAGAGTACGACGGCAAACTGACTATCGAGGATCAAACCGCATTGAATATATATGGAAATCAAATTTAGATATGCGGCTCTCACCTCTAGCAGTCTTGCATACATTGAACTTGACTGGAAATGTCGGCTGCACAATTTCTATGCAGTCACGAACATTAACTGTTTGCAGCTTTCGCCACATATACATATACAGGCAATACAATTTAAACAATAATTGATTGCGCGGGTGGTGGTAACAATTCTTTAAATCAAGTTTGCGTGCTTGAAGTAAACACCAATCCCATTGTATTTAACCGGTCATCGAACAACATAACAAAACTACCGCCAGCTGCAACGCACTGACGCGTTTCGACCTTCCATGATCATCATCAGAGTACGACGGCAAACTGACTATCGAGGATCAAACCGCATTGAATATATATGGAAATCAAATTTAGATATGCGGCTCTCACCTCTAGCAGTCTTGCATACATTGAACTTGACTGGAAATGTCGGCTGCACAATTTCTATGCAGTCACGAACATTAACTGTTTGCAGCTTTCGCCACATAGACATATATAGGCAATACAATTTAAACAATAGTTGATTGCGCGGGTGGTGGTAACAATTCTTTAAATCAAGTTTGCGTGCTTGAAGTAAACACCAATCCCATTGTATTTAACCAGTCATCGAACAACATAACAAAACTACCGCCAGCTGCAACGCACTGACGCGTTTCGACCTTCCATGATCATCATCAGAGTACGACGGCAAACTGACTATCGAGGATCAAACCGCATTGAATATATATGGAAATCAAATTTAGATATGCGGCTCTCACCTCTAGCAGTCTTGCATACATTGAACTTGACTGGAAATGTCGGCTGCACAATTTCTATGCAGTCACGAACATTAACTGTTTGCAGCTTTCGCCACATATACATATACAGGCAATACAATTTTAAACAATAATTGATTGCGCGGGTGGTGGTAACAATTCTTTAAATCAGAGTTTGCGTGTGAAGTAAACACCAATCCCATTGTATTTAACCAGTCATCGAACAACATAACAAAACTACTGCCAGCTGCAACGCACTGACGCGTTTCGACCTTCCATGATCATCATCAGAGTACGACGGCAAACTGACTATCGAGGATCAAATCGCATTGAATATATGGAAATCAAATTTAGATATGCGGCTCTCACCTCTAGCAGTCTTGCATGGAAGGTCGAAACGCGTCAGTGCGTTGAAGCTGGCAGTAGTTTTGTTATGTTGTTCGATGACAGTTATAGGATTGGTGTTTAAAGCGGCACGCAAACTTGATTTAGATTTGTTACCACCGCAATCAATTATTGTTTAAATTGTATTGCCTGTATATATTGCTTCCATGTGGCGAAGTTACAAACAGTTAATGTTCATTGACTGCATAAGTATTGCGGCCGATGTTCCAGTCAAGTTCAATGTATGCAGACCTTGAGCCACATATCGATTTCCATATATTCAATGCGATTTGATCCTCGATCCGCCGTGATGATGATCATGGAAGGTATCAGTGCGTTGCAGCTTTGGCATTAGTTTTGTTATGTTCGATGACTGGTTATACATTAGGATTGGTGTTTACTTCAAGCATGCAGGCACGATTTAAGAGAATTGTTACCACCACCCGCGCACCAATCAATTCATTGTTTAAATTGTAGCCGCCTGTATATGTATATGTGGCGAAATTGCAAACAGTTAATGTTCGTGACTGCATAAAAATTATTGCAGCCATCCAGTCGAGACAATGTTTGCAAGACTGCTAGGTGAGGCCATCTAAATTTGATTTCCATAAATGCGATTTGATCCTCGATAGTGATTTGCCGTCGTACTCTGATAAATGATAATGGAAAAGGTCAGACGCATCAGTACGATTTTGCAGCTTTAACATGAATTTTCTATTATGTTGTTCTAAAATGACTGGTTAAATACAATGGGATTGGTGTTTTCAAAAAGCACACAAACTGATTTAAGTACACCACCCATAATCTTATTATTTAAATTATTGCCTCTTATATGTATATGTGGCGAAAATTCCGTTGTCGTGACTGCAGCAAAATTATTGCAGTAATATTTCCAGTCAAGTTCCAATGTATGCAAGACTACTTAAGGAAGGTGAGGCCACATATCTAAATTTGATTTCCATATATATTCAATGCGGTTTGATCCTCGTCGTACTCTGATGATGATCATGGAAAGTCGAAACTACGTCAGTGCGTTGCAGCTGGCAATGAACACAATTATGTTGTTCGATGACTGGTTAAATACAATGGGATTGTCGTTTCTCCAACACACAAACTTATTTAAGAACTATTTTACCACCCGCACGCAATCAATTATTGTTTAAATTGTATTGCCTGTATATGTATATGTGGCGAAAGTTGCAAACCGTTAATGTTCGTGACTGCATAGAAATTGTGCAGCCGACATTTCCAGTCAAGTTCAATGTATGCAAGACTGCTAGAGGTGAGAGCCGCATATCTAAATTTGATTTCCATATATATTCAATGCGATTTGATCCTCGATAGTCAGTTTGCCGTCGTACTCTGATGATGATCATGGAAGGTCGAAACGCGTCAGTGCGTTGCAGCTGGCAGTAGTTTTGTTATGTTGTTCGATGACTGGTTAAATACAATGGGATTGGTGTTTACTTCAAGCACACCAAACTTGATTTAAAAAATTGTTACCACCACCCGCGCAATCAATTATTGTTTAAATTGTATTGCCTGTATATGTATATGTGGCGAAAGTTGCAAACAGTTAATGTTCGTGACTGCATAGAAATTGTGCATCGACATTTCCAGTCAAGTTCAATGTATGCAAGACTGCTAGAGGTGAGAGCCGCATATCTAAATTTGATTTCCATATATATTCAATGCGATTTGATCCTCGATAGTCAGTTTGCCGTCGTACTCTGATGATGATCATGGAAGGTCGAAACGCGTCAGTGCGTTGCAGCTGGCAGTAGTTTTGTTATGTTGTTCGATGACTGGTTAAATACAATGGGATTGGTGTTTACTTCAAGCACGCAAACTTGATTTAAAGAATTGTTACCACCACCCGCGCAATCAATTATTGTTTGATTACATTTTCATTTCCTTTTTGTCTTCGATCTGGCTAGGGTTGTAATTGTCCCAATGGAAATGCGGTTCCATCACATCTTTGTTTACTGGCGACGTTTCGTTGACAAATTTCCAGCACCATCCTCAGGCAACTATAAACAGCACAATACTCACAATAGCAGATTTAAGCAATTGTGGTAACGTCGTTCCGAAACCGCTCTATTTATTTTTTATTTTATTGACTCACCATCGGTTTTAAACAAAGAATTTGTCTCAGTAACTAAACTCAAAATATGCATATGTCTAGCGCACATGAGAACCCTCACACACCAAATAAACCAACATATTTGCAATTAGCCGACCAACTCTTACCTCCTTATAATTTCAGCTATCTCAAATTCCCGGCATACATAATCTCATCTCGTGTGCAGAATTCTGTAGGGGAGAGAGAAAGTATCGAACATTTTTGTTATAACTGCACTGTTACTCTGTCAAAATAATCAAAGTTAAAAGTTCAAAACGGATAAAACAAAAAACTTGAATTCAAGTATGTATTAGGTGTTGCGAACCTAGTAACAAATTATCCCACATTCTTGACCAAAATATATAGTGGTTAAAGGGCGTAATACCGGCTCCTACTGATGAGTCACCAGTAAGCACGAAACGAATGTGCGTGAGGTTATACTTTCCGTTCATGCTGCCTTTGTTTTATCCTTCTGGACACAACTGAACTAATTTGTTAATAGGTTCGCAACACCTAATACATACTTGAATATATATTAGATCTCCGCAATGAACAGTATTTAAAAAACTTGAATGTCAAATACGGTGATTAAATTTAAGCCGGGAACTAATGTTTGCAATAGCGTATGAGGTATTGCGCACCTAGTAACAAATTAGTTCAAATATGATGCAGCAAGTTATCTAGGTGGAAAGAGAGTGAACGTCAGAGCGACGCTTAGATTAAAAATAAAGAGAGAAAGAAAGAGAGATTATGGTCAAACTAATGGCTTTTTAAACTAATAGTAAGCACAATACGAAGAATATATGCCCATATAACTTAAATAAATCATTATACCTATATACATATATATGTAAATATTATATCGTAACACATATATATATATATATATATATATATATATATATATAAAGACAATTGCTAGTTGTTAACCATGAATAGTTTCTATTATTCTTATTCATTTATTATGTTAGTCACATCTTATATAAATATATAAAGTACATATCATTATGTTTAAAAACATACATATAAATATAAACAACAGTGTGAGACCAATATATATATATATATATTATGTATATAGAATAAACTTATCTACGGATAGACCTATCTATCTATATATACGTCTATCACCCACATTATGAGTTCCTCTTTAAAAGACACTTTTTAGTTGTTAACTATGAGTATCTTCTGTAGGACCACTTATTATTCATTTATTACGATATTCACACCTTATATCAATATATCAAATACATATAAATATGTATAAAAACATATACAGATAGTCAGTTTGCCGTCGTTGCTCTGATGATGATCATGGAAGGTCGAAACGCGTCAGTGCGTTGCGGCTGGCGGTAGTTTTGTTATGCTGTTCGAAGACTGGTTAATTACAATGGGGTTGGTGTTTACTTCATGCTCATAAACTTGGTTAAAGCATTGTTACCACCACCCGCGCAATCAGTATTATTAGAATTATTGTCTATATATGTTCATGTGGTGAAAGCTGCAAACATTTAATGTTCGTGACTGCATATAAGTGCGTGCAGCCGACATTTCCAGTCAAGTTCAATGTATGCAAGACTGCTAGAGGTGAGAGCCGCATATCTAAATTTGATGTCCATATATATTCAATGCGGTATGATCCTCGATAGTCAGTTTGCCGTCGAAACTCTGATGGTGATCATGGAAGATTGAAACGCGTCAGTGCGTTGCGGCTGGTGGTAGTTTTGTTATGTTGTTCGAAGACTGGTTAAATACAAAGGGGTTGGTGTTTACTTCAAGCTCGCAAACTTGATTTAAAGCATTGTTACCACCACCCGCGCAATCAATTATTGTTAAATTGTATTGTCTATATACGGAAATATAAGCAACAGTGTCAGTCAACTGTCTTATATATATATGATTGTTTTTTCCTTTTCTTTCCTATTTAACTATTTAATCTAATTATTTCTTTATTATTCCAATATTTGCCACTACCTAAATATATATATATATATATATATATATATATATATATATATATATATATATGTTAATTTATATAAAGAATGATTAATGTGCGTCTACGTACCATGTATATATTATGTATATAGAATAAATCTATCTACGGATCGACCTATCTATCTATATATACGATTATCTCCCACATTTTGAGTTCCTGTTTAAAGGGCACTTGTTAGCTGTTAACCATGAATATCTTCCCTAGGACCACTTATTATTCATTTATTACGATATTCACACCTTATATAAATATATAAAATACATGTAAATATGTATAAAAACATATATAAATATAAGCAACAGTGTGAGTCAAATGTCTCTAATCTAATGTCCTATCTTCTAACCATTGCAAAATCTGTATATCATCTT
The DNA here is from genome assembly GCA_029291075.1 of Eudiplozoon nipponicum. Classification (NCBI taxonomy): domain Eukaryota; kingdom Metazoa; phylum Platyhelminthes; class Monogenea; order Mazocraeidea; family Diplozoidae; genus Eudiplozoon; species Eudiplozoon nipponicum. The sequence goes on along the minus strand of JAQBSW010005724.1, from coordinate 18,595 downwards.
CTGGAACATTTTTTTGATAAAGTTAAGGATATAGGAATTGATATTATTATAGGTCATTTGTAAACAGTTTTCTGTAAGCGGGGTTTCTTACTTAAGTTCCCACTTAATTTAGATTCCGCTGCTTCCCGTTTTCTGGAACTAGAAAATGTTACATTCATTACATCCTTCCCTGATGAGTATTTGTAAACAATGAATGATTTGGATAGAATTCGCAATTAATTTGGGCCTCAAACCTCACATGTACTCTATGTACTGAATTTATCGTTAAATTTTGCACTGGGAGAATTCTTCTTGGTGATTCTATTTAATGGCAGTGAAATTATTGAGACCAGTATCCTCTGTATCCGAATCGGACGTGGTCTGATGTTGAAATCTATGTACCACTCCGGGTAGTTTTTCATTAGAAAAATTTTCCACAGGAAGCCTAGTTCTTCCTCGATTTTGTGTTCAGAGCAGATCTCCATGATTCTGTTTGCTATGCTGTTAGCTAGGATTTTTCTGGAAGAATCTGACACATTACTGTTGCAAAAAATGTATTTCACAGTGAAAGTAGATACTCTATGTATTGCTAGTGTCAAATTATCATTTTCATCTGGTGTGAGTTTGATGTAAAAAAAGGTAAATGTATTGTATTTCTACAGCTCTAGATTAAATTTTATGTCTCGATCGGCTTCATTGGCTTGTTTGAGGATTTCTGTTACGTCTGTTGAATTTGGGAGGAACAATAATGTGTCATGTAAATACCTTTTGAAGAGTGCGCATTAATCAATTATGTTTTTAGGTTCGTTTGTTCAAGATGATGCATGCACATATATGCCATAAAATGGAAGAATAAAACGAAACGAAACACAGCGTTTGAGGAAGAAAAATTCGTACACGTAACAGCCAGCAAAGCGAACATTTAAATACTGCTTGTTGCCAAGACCTAATATATATTCAAGTATGTATTAGGTGTTGCGAACCTAGTAAAAAGTGAGTTCAGTTGTGACCAGAAGGATAAACCAAAAACAGCATGAACGGAAAGTATGATCTCATGCACATTCGTTTCGTGCTTACTGGTGACTCATCAGTAGGAGCCGGTATTACGCTCTTTAACCAATATATATTTGGGCGAAGAATGTGGGACAAATAGGACGGTACAATCTCTAGACGAATGTGTTAACTTGCAATAGTGAAGCTAACATAATATAAAGTCTTCGGCTATGCGACTTCAACGCTAACTCACACTATATAATATATATATACCGAGTATTTAAAGGATACTAACACTATCGCTATTGTGTCAGTAACAGATACCAACAGTATAGTACCGAAAAGATACATTGTAATAACATGATGAATATCAATGTATGCTTTAGTTAAAAGGTGAGAATTACAACAATTTCTGAACACCTGTTACTCCAGTAAATCAATACACTTTGGCCTTGATCGATATCAGTTATCACATTTCGCGGTAAGCATGACACAATTGAATTCAATATATAACAGCTAAATACTGTTTGTTGCGGAGATCTAATATATATGCAAGTATGTATTAGGTGTTGCGAACCTAGTCACAAATTAGTTCAGTTGTGACAAGAAGGATAAACCAAAGACAGCATGAACGGAAAGTATGATCTCATGCACATTCGTTTCGATGCTTAATGGCGACTGATCAGTAGGAGCCGGTATTACGCCCTTTAACCACTATATATTTGGTAGAAGAATGTGGAATAATAGGACTCACATATGTCAGTATAAACTAAGAATTGTATAGTGTAGAAAAGGCAACCTTGATTATAATAATTGTTATCACCACCCGCGCAACCAATGTTCGTTTAATTATATAAATGTTCATTTCAATACCATTACCCCATGTAATGTGGTGTCTGTTCAGTAATGACAGATTGGGCATGGTTAGTTGGAACTTTGGGTCTAAATGGATGCCATATGAGCTCCAGCTAAAGGAAAATTGACTAACCAAGTTACATTAGTTAGTATATAACTGAAAATTGTGTGTAGTGTAGTGTGCGGCAGGATAGCTCAGTGGTTAGAGCACCAGATTCGAAGCAGACGTGCCCAGGTTCGTATCCTGTTCGCGGCAAATTCTGGCCAGTACTTGATGAGTTCCCAATAACGACGAAACCGGTCTACTGGATGAATTGCCTTTTCTACACTATACAAGTCTTAGCATACTGACATATGAAGAAAATGATGTGGGTCAGGTGTTTATATCAAGACCGCAACCTTGATTATAATAATTGTTATCACCACCCGCGCAATAATGTTCGTTTAATTATATAAATGTTCATTTCAATACCACTTCCCCATGTAATGTGGTGTCTGTTCAGTAATGACAGATTGGGCATGGTTAGTTGGAACTTTGGGTCTAAATGGATGCCATATGAGCTCGACCTAGAGGAAAATTGACTAACCAAGTTACATTAGTTGGTATATAACTTGAAAATTGTGTGTAGTGTAGTGTGCGGCAGAATAGCTTAGTGGTTAGAGCACACCAGATTCCGAAGCAGACGTGCCCAGGTTCGTATCCCTGTCCGCGGCAAATTCTGGCCAATTGCCGGTATGAGTTCCCAATAAGGACGAAACTGGTCTGCTGGATGATTTGCCTTTGCTACACTATGCAATTCTTCGTTTATACTGACATATGTAAGTAATTAATGGGTCAGGTGTTTATATCAAGACCGCAACCTTGATTATAATAATTGTTATCACCACCCGCGCAACCAATGTTCGTTTAATTATATAAAATGTTCATTTCAATACCACTTCCCCATGTAATGTGGTGTTTGTTCAGTAATGACAGATTGGGCATGGTTAGTTGGAACTTTGAGTCTAAATGGATGCCATATGAGCTCGACCTAGAGGAAAATTGACTAACCAAGTTACATTAGTTAGTATACTTAACTGAAAATTGTGTGTAGTGTAGTGTGCGGCAAGGATAGCTCAGTGGTTAGAGCACCAGATTCCGAAGCAGACGATGCCCAGGTTCGTATCCTGTCCGCGGCAAATTCTGGCCAGTACTTGATAAGTTCCCAATAAGGACAAAACCAGTCTACTGGATGAATTACTTGCTTTTTCTACACTATACAATTCTTAGTTTATACTGACATATGTAAGTAATTAATGGGTCAGGTGTTTATATCAAGACCGCAACCTTGATTATAATAATTGTTATCACCACCCGCGCAACCAATGTTCGTTTAATTATATAAATGTTCATTTCAATACCACTTCCCCATGTAATGTGATTGTCTGTTCAGTAATGACAGATTGGGCATGGTTAGTTGGAACTTTGGGTCTAAATGGATGCCATATGAGCTCGACCTGAGGAAAATTGACTAACCAAGTTACATTAGTTAGTATATAACTGAAAATTGTGTGTAGTGTAGTGTGCGGCAGGATAGCTTAGTGGTTAGAGCACACCAGATTCCGAAACAGCGTGCCCAGGTTCGTATCCTGTCCGCGGCAAATTCTGGCAGTGCTTGATGAGTTCCCAATAAGGACGAAACCGGTCTACTGGATGAATTGCCTTTTCTACACTATACAATTCTTCGTTTATACTGACATATGTAAGTAATTAATGGGTCAGGTGTTTATATCAGAACCGCAACCTTGATTATAATAATTGTTATCACCACCCGCGCAACCAATGTTCGTTTAGTATATAAATGTTCATTTCAATACTGCTTCCCCATGTAATGTGGTGTCTGTTCGAAGTAATGACAGATTGGGCATGGTTAGTTGGAACTTTGAGTCTAAATGGATGCCATATGAGCTCGACCTAGAGGGAAAATTGACTAACCAAGTTACATTGGATTATTATATAACTGAAAATTGTGTGTAGTGTAGTGTGCGGCAGGATAGCTCAGTGGTTAGAGCACAGATTCCGAAGCAGACGTGCCCAGGTTCGTATCCTGTCCGCGGCAAATTCTGGCCAGTACTTGATGAGTTCCCAATAAGGACGAAACCAGTCTACTGGATGAATTGCCTTTTTTCTACACTATACAATTCTTAGTTTATACTGACATATGTAAGTAATTAATGGGTCAGGTGTTTATATCAAGACCTGTATGATTATAATAATTGTTATCACCACCCGCGCAACCAATGTTTGTTTAATTATATAAATGTTCATTTCAATACCACTTCCCCATGTAATGTGGTGTCTGTTCAATAAATGCCAGATTTGCGATGATTAGTTGGAACTTTAGGTCTAAATTGATGCCATATGAGCTCGACCTAGAGGAAAATTGACTAACCAGAGTTACATTAGTTAGTATATAACTGAAAATTGTGTGTAGTGTAGTGTGCGGCAGGATAGCTTAGTGGTTAGAGCACCAGATTCCGAAACGACGTGCCCGGGTTCGTATCACTGTCCGCGGCAAATTCTGGCCAGTACTTGATGAGTTCCCAATAAGGACGAAACCGGTCTACTGGATGAATTGCCTTTTCTACTATACAAGTCTTAGTTTATACTGACATATGTAAGTAATTAATGGGTCAGGTGTTTATATCAAGACCGCAACCTTGATTATAATAATTGTTATCATCACCCGCTGACAATGTTCGTTTAATTATATAAATGTTCATTTCAATACCACTTCCCCATGTAATGGTGTCTGTTCAGTAATGAGAGATTGGGCATGGTTGAGTTGGAACTTTGGGTCTAAATGGATGCCATATGAACTCGACCTAGAGGAAAATTGACTAACCAAGTTACATTAGTTAGTATATAACTGAAAATTGTGTGTAGTGTAGTGTGCGGCAGGATAGCTCAGTGGTTAGAGCACCAGATTCCGAAGCAGACGTGCCCAGAGTTCGTATCCTGTCCGCGGCAAATTCTGGCCTATACTTGATGAGTTCCATCTAGGGGACGAAACCGGTCTACTGGATGAATTGCCTTTTCTACACTATACAAGTCTTAGTTTATACTGACATATGTAAGTAATTAATGGGTCAGGTGTTTATATCAAGACCGCAACCTTGATTATAATAATTGTTATCACCACCCGCGCAACCAATGTTCGTTTAATGAACTAATTTGTTGCCAGGTTCTCAACGCCTAATACATACTTGCATATATATTAGCTCTCCGCAACATCCAGTATTTAACTGTTATATATTCAATTGAATGATGTCATGCTTACCACGAATTGTGATAACTGATATCGATCAAGGCCAGAGTGTATAGTTATACTGGAGTATCAGGTGTTCAGAAATAGTTGTAATTCTCAATTTCGCTGAACTATAGCATAAATTGGTATCCATCATGTTGGTACCATGTTCCGACTCGGAAACCAAAGTGTTAATATCATGTACCTTTTCGGTACAATAGTGTTGGTATCGGTTACTATACCAATAGCCATAGTGTTAGTATCCTTTACAGACTCGGTATATATATTATATAGTGTGAGTTAGAGTTTGAATCGCATTGTCGTAGACTATATGATATTAGCTTAACTATTGCATATTTACACATTCGTCTTGGAGATTTTACCATCCTATTATCCCACTTTCTTTACCAAAATATGTAGTGGTGAAGGGACGTAATACCGGCTCATTCTGATGCGTCGCCAGTAAGCACGAAACGAATGTGCATGATATTATACTATCCGTTCACGCTGTCTTTGGTTTATCGTTCTGGTCACAACTGAACTAATTTGTTACTAGGTTTGCAACACATAATACATACTAGCATATATATTAGTTCTCCGCAACAAGCAGTATTTAACTGTTATATATTGAATTGAATAATTTCATGCTTACCACAAATTGTGATAACTGATATCGACCAAGGCCAGAATGTATAGATTTACTGAAGTATCAGGTGTTCAGAAATAGTTGTAATTCTCAATTTCGCTGAACTATAGCATAAATTGATATCCAACATGTTGGTACCATGTTTGGACTCGGAAACAAAAATGTTAGTACCTTGTATCTTTTCGGTACAATAATGTTGGTATCCGTTACTAACAAAATAGTCATAGTGTTAGTATCCTTTACAGACTCGGTACATATATTATATAGTGTGAGTTAACGTTGAAGTCGCATTGTCGTAGACTATATTATGTTAGCTTCACTATTGCAGATTTACGCATTTGTCTAGGACATTGTACCGTCCTATTATCCCATATTTCTGACCAAAATTTATAGTAGTTAGAGGGCGTAATACCGGCTCCTACTGATGTGTCGCCACTAAGCACGAAACAAATGTTCATGAGATTATACTTACCGTTCATGGATTTGAATGGTGCGAGACTGCCAATATAGAAAAGATTCGTAGCTGTTTTTATTAGAAGAAAGATAAAGCAAAATCTTGACTTGAATTACGTATGCTACTAAAGTCTCTATAAAGAAGGGTTTAGAGCTAAACGCCCCAGTAACAATTAGTATGGTTACTTTTAATCAAAATTTTTTGTGGAGCTGGAATGTACACTGCTGTCATTCGTCAGAGAATTCACCTACGTGAAGTGCCTGGAGGCTGCTGATTAAAATTATCCAAAAATTTGGGAGTCATAAGTATTTATTTTCTGAACACCAAATTGACAGTATCGGAATAATATATTTTTCAACTCTCCTGTACAAATCTGAAGGAAAGGAGATGTTTGACTTTAGTTATTATCGCATGCATGGCTTTTTTAATTTATGCACTCTCCGTGTTAGTTTTAAATCACTATCAGTTGAGCATCAGGAGGCCTTGCCTTCAAACGAAGTGCACGTTCGGATCAATTAAATCTGGCTGCTTTTTGTGCTATCACTGAGCCATCGGACGTAGTAACGCTGGTTATCGTGTCAGGAGCAAGGTGTGTTAAGATAGTTTACACATTCCACTCGTCACACCCGCAAAGAAGCTCCGCATGATTATTGAATTCACATTAGATGTACACAAACTATCATTTAGCTAAATTTAAGTATTCGCAATTTTGGTCATTTAAATACGCCGCATTGTGCCCTTACTTACCAAACGACATTGAAATGTGCATAGCCCTGCGCATTTCTAACTGAAAATGTAGCCTACTGGTGAGTCCTAGTTTATTTTGCTATCATGAATTATATCCTTCAGAAAAACCGGTAGAAATAATACTGCTTTTTGGAGACAACCTGGTCCTATCAAGCCTCAACTACAATTGGAGCATTAACTGTCTGTTATTTTGAGATGTAGCGATCGTACCTCATATAAAGTCTCGTGTCTATTAATAATGTGCAGTTACCAGTTAGCATTAAATTTGTACCGGCAGAATGAAGGCAAGCATACCAAACACGGAGAGCAAGTTTAGATTGCTAAAATAAACTATTGCCACCAGCGCTTCAAAATAAACTGCTTCTGACAAAGGGTAGTTTCTAGCCTTTGGTGGCAGCTTATATATATACACACATATATATATATATATATATATATATATATATATACCATCCGTCCAGAATATTAACAAGAGAAAAAGTGTTTTTACTGCTAACATATAATTTGGATTTAAAGGAATGTTATAGTTCGATATTGCCTCTCCAACCGCGCAATATGGCAAGGGTAGACTTTTTAGTTTATGCCAGCAGAGAAGATGAATCGTAATGCGAGAATGATTCAGTCAGATATTGTGCATAATTTCTATTGGTCAGTGTTAGGCGAATGCTTTACTTGACTGGAAATCCTTATATCAATATTTAGTCGACACTAGAATGCGCGTGGGACACCTTATTCTGGGAGTGATAATCGTTTGCACGACAAATTTCAAGCAAATCTTAATTTCTTCAACAAACTATCAGATGTGATCATTAAACTTCAGTGGTCTTTAGGCAATGTATGTAAGTCCATCTCGAGCCTGCGCAAAACACAGCACTGTAGGAAGATGCTCTCTGGCTATAAATTCTTGTTTAAACAACACCAGGCTTTTCGATCTGGCTATTAGTCTTAAACGTGTCGTGGTAAACTTTATTTTTAAGAACTGCCAACTGAATCACGCCGTACAGCGCAGTGACGTAAGTCATGAAAATGTGATGGTGATATGCCGGATTGCTTATTTTGATTACATTTTGATAAGCGGTCTATATTTTTCTTTTTCGAACAATGAGCGATATACTGGTTCAATCAGCAAATCTGATCAAACATTTTGGCTGGAAGAATCCTGTTTAAATTCCGCTACATGCGATCCCATATATTCTGTGCGCATATCGGTGCACTTACCACGAATAACAATGCGCAACATGTATTCTGGGATACATATGCGTCTACTGGGTCCGATGTGTGCCAAACAGCGTCTTGATAACAATGAGATGATGGTCTGTGCCAGGCTTGACTTGCCGTCCAGCTATGCAACTTAGCACTTGTTTTTTTATGTTTGTAGACACCCATGATTTTCAATACACGACAACTGCTAAAAAACAAAGAAAAAATTACAATCTGACCCTTCAGGTATACAAACACGTTTCTTCTAGCCACTCACGGATAAGAATAGACACCAGCTTAATGTTGCTAATAAATAGGAATCAACTTCGAAGCGTTTTAATTTCTTATAGTCAATTGATTGTATTACGAGCGAATAGGCGCCTGTATTTTCAGAAGAGCAGCTCATCGAGCATTTCCAAATTTACTTAGTTTGCAAAATGTTGCGAACCTCATGGCTAATGAAGCAGTAACTCCTCGATTTGATCACGAATTTTCCATCTAAAATGATTTTGATTAAATAGCGAGGAATCGTAGCATCAAGTTTAATGGCAAAACTGTTGATTCCTATATTCTATAGGAGTAAAGTTTAATAGAGAGAGAGAGTTTATTGTCACGATTCAAAGTGACTAATTCGTTCCAACTGAATTGATGTTTGCCATTGTGCTACACATTTACAAAATAATGACAATGGTGGTATCAGTTTGTTCTGTGCTTTGTCAAAGATGGTCAAGTCTACAATATTTAGCAGGGCTCCAGATCGAAGAGAGAGAGAGAGAGAGATAGAGACAAAGTGAGAGAAAATGAGTGAGGGAGAAAAGAGGGAGAGAAAGGGTGAGAGAGACAGAGAGAGAGAGAGTAAGTAAGAGACAGAGCGATAGGGAGAGAGGGAGAGAGAGAGAGCAAGAGATAGAATTGAACAAGTCCAATCCGGGCAGAGTCTGAAAACAATTAATGAAAATCCATCGCACTCTCAAATTGCGTCACCAATCTTAACGTCCTACCGTCGTTGCTCATTTAGATGACTCAATCACCTTTGTACTTGTGGTACACAAGAGTGTATGACGGCGTCATTGTTATTTTTTTCGATTAAATTAATCTTGTTATACTGCCTCATCGGTTAATGCTTGAAAACATATGTCTTTCTAAATCGTTTGCGAGTGCATCTGTCGTTTGACGTGGACGTGCAATTTCAGGCACCTTTAACACTGATCAGAACTCAGATGTGTGCTGGACATGTGACGCTCCGATACAGTCTTAAATTGAATTATTTGCATACGGTTGATATGGGCAATTTTGATCTTAAGTCTGAAAGTGTGCAAATGCACGTCCTGCTGCCGTTCCTCAGCTTATTATTCTACCTGAGATTACCGTTTATATCAAAAGTATTTGTTTTGCTGTGATTAACAGATGCATTTCCGTTTTTGTATTTGCCTTTAGCAGGCTGTTCCGACTAGACACGAATCTGGAGACTATTTCTCTTGGCGCTGATTTCACGGTCTTGAAGTCCAGTATAATGCTGGTTATTCTTCATGTCGCTGTGATATTAAAAATGGTCGCCTATTTCTGCCACAGACTAATTTAGTTTTGTCTTTGATCGGGTTGACTCATTTTTACTTCAATTGGAAATGCGGTTCTATCACATCTTTGTTTACTGGCCATGTACAGCTATTACCCGCGTACGCAAAACGCGGCATTGATAACCTGAATGCTTACACACCGCAAAATATTGAGTTTAAGACTAATTTAGTGTTGCATTTGCTGGGTCTGGTTTATATGATTGTCAATTTAGCATAAGGAGGCAATAGCTCAGAGCAAGTTATACGAGAGGAACAATCCCAGCCGACTGGCTTTTTTGGTGCTATTTTCATCGCATCTAGAGAGGGAAAGCGATTGAGTTACCTGGGTAACTGTTTGTTTGCGTGTATATTTATTACTATAATTGAATTTACTGTGCAGGATAATTATGTATATATTTAATGAAAGATCTGATGTTTACCACGAACACGAGCGAAACTAGGTCAATATATGCCAGAGAATGGAGTTTTTGCGGAAGTAACACGTATTTTTATTGGTTGTTATTACCATCAGTGGTAATATTAATTCTGTTTACTAACTAATGTACTAGGAAAGTCTTAACGTATCTATAAAATACATATTCTATTTTTGATTAGTTAACATCCAAATTTGATGTATTATTTGGTATATATGTATTTACTTAGACACGTACACACACGCATATTTTTTACGTGCAAAAAGAAAAAGAAATTTTATCAAGCACAAGCGCCGTTCCGTTCTCATATTCTTCACAGACATCTTCAAATGAACGTCTCGTTATATACATATTAAAAGGCATAACAAAACAGAAAATGTAAATGTAGAGAGTGTAAGGGACAACCAATCAATAGCATGCATCAACTCCAGTTCAATGCTTGTACATTCTGTTTTGCTTACATTAATCCGGTTGTAATTCGTTTATCCATAGAGCTTCGTATGTGTTTATCTCAATTCTTCTATTGCATTTATTAATTATCTTAAATGTTACGTCTAGGGAGCATACGTGTGAGATTTCAGAGATATGTTACGCAATTGAAGAAATGTATTCCCCGCTTTATTTAAAACATACGTTTAAGATGTAATGTTCTATCATTTGAATAATTAATCGTCTGGTCGATCAGCCTACGTAAGTAGATTGACAACTTGTGCACGTATATTGGTAAATGATATTTGAGGTGTAAATTAATGGCTATTTCTTTTTAACTGCTAGTAAAGCCAAGTGCGTTAACCTAAATAGCACTCGTAATTTACCTGCATTAATTGTGCGTATTAATAATATTTCAACTTTCTTCTGATCTGTGCGCGAGACATCACACTCATTATATGGGATTTTCAAGTAAATTGCTTTTTTGTTTGGTCCAAAATACGTCCATTTATTCTTATTTCCCATTTTAATAATTTACTCCATCAGTTATTTGATATAACCTTTAGATGTTAGATAGAGTTTTTTTTAGTATATTAATCGCCTTTTGAATACGGACTAACCAATCTATCAATTATTGATAAACAGTCGCGAACTGTTGATAATATATATATATATATATATATATATATATATATATATATATATATATATATATATATATATATATATATTGAAATAGCATTAAACTCCTATAGTGCAAATACTGTGCAGACTAGGTTGGGTTATGATAATTTGTTCTGTTTAATTTACTATAAGCATCTTTCTTTAGTAGTACATTTAAGAGGGACAGACAATCAGATTTCTCATGCTCTGACGTGAAACTGATAATTTTGATGCTCTTTGTTGAAACTTTGAAGCAGTATTTGTGATTGCGTCCTGTTTTTAAGATTAAAGTAAACCTCAGCAACATACATTAAGTATTGTGCACATTTAATTATGTCTGACTTTAATCATGCGTACTCAAGATGGCTCGGGAAATTCTCAGCCAACACTGGAGATATAGTTTCCCCATTGCCACATCGGAAATTTGTTCATGAATGCTTTCGCTAAAACGACACTGTATATCTTGTAAAAAAATTATTTAAATGAGACGACTGGTTAAATACAATGGGATTGGCGTTTACTTAAAGCTCGCAAACATGATTTAAATCATTTTTACCGCCACCCGCACAATCATTGATTGCTGAATTGCATAAATTATGTATATGTGGCGAAAGCTGCAAACAGTTAATGTTCGTGACTGCATAGAAATTGTGCAGCTGACATTTCCAGTCAAGTACAATGTATGCGAGACTACTAGAGGTGAGAGCCGCATATCTTATTTTACTTTCCATATATATTCATTGCGGTTTGATCCTCTGTAGACAGTAGGCCGTCGTACTCTGATTATGGTCATAGAAGGTCGAAACTCGTTAGTGCGGGCGAGTGGTGATAGTTTAATTATGTTTTTCGATGATTGATTTATTGATCCGTTGTTTCCGTACTGCACACTCTCTCCAGATTTACATTTACTGCTTGGTCCTTCCTTTCAATATATACAAAAAATATGCTCATTTGTACATCATTGATAAAAATATAAATCAGAAACGGTTTTTGAATCTGTTAAAACTTCTTCGTACGCGGAAAGGGTACTTTGAATTTTATAAAGGCTGGAATTCCAAAAGAATAAATTGATATGCATATTTACGTAAAGATCCACTTAGCAAGTAGATAATAAACAAATCGTTTTTGTCATCAATTTTGCCCTTTTTATTTGTATGTATCAATGTAATTTTTGACGTTCTTTTGTCCGCAATGTATGCTGCGACCAAATTTTATTGAAGAAATATATAATTTATACTTCATAAGCTAGAAATCGTTAGGACCTTAGGTCGAAAGCAATATCCACAAGAATCTAATTGAAAAAAAGAAAAAAATAAGCGCGGTCTTCAATAAAAGGCAATTGTATTCTCATGTGTGGGTTTTAAATTGCATAGCTAAACCAACTTTTCCAAAGGTGCACTCCAGGCAGCGTCAATCATTTCTAAAATTGATTACGCACAAAGACGAAAACTTAAAAAGTAATTTACATCGATTTATATCGAAAACAAATAAATATATATAAATGCTAAACTCAGAATTGCATTCAGTAGCGAAGGCAATTCATCCAGAAGATTGGTTTCGTCCTTGCTGGAAACTCTTCAAGCACTGTCAATAATTTGCCATGGATCGGTCTTAAATCGGGCACATTTACTTTTGAGTTTAAGATTCAATATAGTATGCCAACCTTGTCACATAATACATGCGATTTTATGTTAGCTGCCAATTTATTTTTGGGTTTCACTATCCTTGAATATTTAGCTTATACTGACCACATAAATTATAAATATTTTTCTGTTTGACTTCAATTACATTTAATTACATATAATGACTGTTCGGGAATGGCTAGTGATTTCTTTTGATCTTGAGACATTCACAAAGTTTCCACCTGAAGGAAAATCCTATCAAAAATATATGTTGACTTAAACTTGCCTGTAATATGCGGCAAGTTTGGCATTGCGGCTAGAGTCCTAGACTTGAGATTCAAGCACCGTCCGCGGAAAATTCCAAGCAATACTTATGGCCTTCCCAGTGAGGAAAATAATTGTTTACTAAATAAATTGCTTTTGTTACCTAACGCAATGTTTAGTTTATAACAAGAAAAAATATAAATACTGTCATAGTACTTTAGTTGAATTTCTCCTCTACAGGATAATCTCTGTCTTATAAGGCATCATTGGGGTCGACTAGTTCGAAGTTAGGCTCGAAAGCGATGACCAAGAAGATTTGTCCTGACCAATGATTAATGAAAATCGTAGGTTGATAAAATCTGAATATTACATAAGATGCGCTGTTTCACTGGTACACATTATTTGTTGAAAAAATCTAAATTGAATAATTTTGGGTTAAAATCCTAATCGCAGAATTTCTGACAACCAGAAATGAGTGCCCAAGACGCACCAAACTGTTCTATTTGACTATTTGCTCTTACTGTTTTGTGCAATTTTTAGCTTATACCGTCAGCATATATCTAATTAAATCTTGTTTTAAGACTTAAAATCAATATGTATGTAAATATCAATTATTCCTTTATTACTAAAATATCCATCTTTACGTCAATTGAAAGCATATTTATCGAATAGACGGAAGTAAATTTATTTGTGAATTCCTTAATTAATGTCTTTTCAAGGCTAACTAAACAAACATATAACGTTGAGTACAAATCATTTTAAAACGAAAAGATGATTGTTCGTTGGTGCTTTATTATACATGCGAAATATTTGATAGGTTTGAGTTCTGGCTGTATTAATTATTTTGTATGATGTGATATTTTTATCAACTTGACTTAACTGATATCGATCAAGGCCAGAGTTTATGGATTTACTGGAGTAACAGATGTTCAGAAATTGTTGTAATTCTCAATTTCGGTGAACTTTAGCATAAATTGATATCCATCAGGTTGATATCATATACCCACTCGAAAACCATAGTGTTAGTACCATGTACCTTTTCGGTAAAATAATGTTGTTATCGGTTACTAACACAATAGCCATAGTGTTAGTATCCTTTAAAGACTCGGTATATATACTATATAGTGTGAGTTAGCGTTAAAGTCGCATTGTCGTTGACTTTATATGATGTTAGCTTCACTATTGCAGATTTACACATTCGTCTAGGAGATTGTACCGTTCTATTATTCCACATTCCTCACCCAAATATATAGTTGTTAAACGGCGTAATACCGACTCCTACTGATGAGTCGCCAGTAAGCACGAAACGAATGTGCATGAGATTATACTTTCCGTTCATGCTTCCTTTGGTTTATCCTTCTGGTCACAACTGAACTAATTTGTTACTAGTTTCGCAACACCTATTACATACTTGCATATATATTAGTTCTCCACAACACACAGTATTTAACTGTTATATATTGAATTGAATGATGTCATGCTTACCGCGAAATGTGATAACTGATATCGATGAAGGCCAGAGTGCATGGTTTAACTGGAGTAACAGGTGTTCGGAAATTGTTGTAATTCTCAATTTGGGTGAACTTTAGCATAAATTTATATCCATCAGGTTGGTATCATGTACCGACTCGGAAAACATAGTGTTAGTATCCGGTACTCATCGATTTCAAAAAAGGTATCAGTTACTAACACAATAGCCATAGTGTTAGTATCCTTTACAGACTTGGTATATATATTATATAGTGTGAGTTAGCATTGAAGTCGCATTGTCGTTGACTTCAGATTATGTTAGCTTCACTATTACAGGTTTACACATTCGTCTAGGAGATTTTACCGTCCTATTATCCCACATTCTTCGACCAAATATTTAGTGGTTAAAGGGCATAATACCGGCTCCTACTGATGAGTCGCCAGTAAGCACGAAACGAATGTGCATGAGATTATACTTTCCGTTCATGCTGCCTTTGGTTTATCCTTCTGGTCACAACTGAACTAATTTGTTACTTGGTTCGCAACACCTAATACATACTTGCATATATATTAGTTCTCCGCAACAAACAGTATTTAACTACTAAGACGATTGTATTTATTATTTCGAGATTTTCAGTTCAATTGCTTTTTGGATATATTTAGGTACATATTTTCATCCAGCTACAGCTCATTACACGAAGTACAGACAAATTGCTAGTGATAGGATCTTCATTTAAGCATCTTCATTTATTTTTATGGCTGACTGAGCTAACGTTAATTAGGTAGCCAGTAATTGACTATGTATGTACGTGTCTATACCTGTTAAGCATTCGATTAAATATAATGACATGAACTTGTACATCCATATAAATGAAACTATAGTGATTAAATGCCGTTTCACCATTTGCATATGTCGAAATAAGCGTTTTATTCTTTTTATGTGGAATGTGATGACCATGGTAATTTATATCGCGTCAGTACGTATGACTGACGATAGTTTTGCAGTGTTTTTCTACAACTGGTTAAATACAATGGGATTCGTGTTTACTTCAAGCTAGCAAACTTGATTTAAAGAATATGCGAAATGTCATATTTGAAACTGACGTCAGTGGTTAGGATGGGGGAAATTGGTACCTATAGAGTATTAATAAAATAATGTCATAACGAGTTGATTAAATGTTAGCGTGTATATAATTAGTCTAATTAAGAAATGAAGTAAAAAACTGCATGCAAATAGGTACCTAGGAAAGGGAGGACAAAATTATTATTAAAATGGCAATAGTTGACATAAAATTACAATAAGAGTCCAGGAAATTAAGAATTAAAATGTGAAGGATGGTACTTTAAATACTATTAAAATTTATTAATAAGGTATAATTTTATAAAATAATATATAACCTTTCTTTAATTCAATGTTCTTAATCCTACACTCGAACTGATTTTCGATCGTTATTCATGAACTTATCGCTTGCTACCTTTAGTTAGTCCAGTGTTCAAAGTGGGATCTTTCGAGTTAACTGTTGCTGTTTCATTCAAACGTCATCTATTTTTTTTAAATTAAATAAATTACGCAATCAATCTTGTTTATCTGGTACGACTGCATATCGGTATGCGTCTGCAACCATACCATATTATCGTATGACCGGTCTACTAAATAAAAAACAAAATCTAGTATAAATAAGCTTTGAAAGAAATATGTTGCGCGATGGGGTATAGATTAATTACCTTATCCTTGTTTGGCTCAAAAAGGTGTTTGCATCTCTTATCTAAAATTTTACTCCAAATATTTTGACTTCCGGTTTTAGAAGCTTTTTTCTACGGAAAGCACATTCCAGAAACAATTTGACAATCGATACGTCAAGAGGTAAATTTGGTTTAAATAAAATTAAGTCTATTACGGTGTCCCTACTTCCACACAGTTCTTTGTCATTCTCTGCTGTAATTTGATGCATGGTTTCACATACATACACGAAGTTACGAGCTTTGCATGAGTTTCCATACACTTCTGATGTGCCTAAGGATTCAATTCTCACCATTTTGTTAGAAAGTTTACCGCTTCGGATAAAGGTAGACTGTCTTAAAACAATACTTACTTTGTATTTCATTGCTACTAATTTTACTTTTCTGTGTACTTTGGTGTTCCATAATAACATAATCATACGATACTCCTTCTTTCTGTCAGATTTTAAATACTTCAATTTAGACTTAAATTTACTTACGGCATCCATTGTTTCGGCTTTTATAGACTTACGAGAGCAAACATTAGCGCTGAATATTTATCGAAGATTGCTTAATTCTATGCTTTATACCTACACTATAATACGCTTAGTTTAAATTGACAAATATATGTATATAAAGAGACAGTTGCTCACATATAGATCAAAACTATTTTAAAATTAATTATAGCAGGGGTCACGTTTCTGATACGACAGTATGATTAAAACGATATAACGCTCGGCAATTGAATAATATCGAATTATAAACCAAAATAAAAGCTACAAACTGTCATGTATTTTTTAAATTGTGTTTACGGAGTGCCAGCTTCATATATTCCAATGCCGCGTTTTGCGTACACGGGTAATAGCTTTGCACGGACAGTTTTACAAAGATCCGATTGATCCCAATTTACAATCTTGTTTTGTCTTTGATCGGGTTGAGTTTGTATTCGTCCCAATGGAAATGCGGTTCTATCACATCTTTGGTAGGATTTTGATTATATATATCTTGTCAGTATAATTTAAACATTTCATAAGGTAGCACAGGTAGTTTCTCTAGTAGACCCGTTTCGTCGTTACTGGTAATTCCTCAAGTACTGTTCAGAAGCTACCGCGGACGGGCCACAAACAGAGCACATATGCTTCTAAGTCTGAGACTATCCACCATAAAATCGTAACGCATACTGCACGCTATTTAAAGTCATATAACAGCCTGTATTTTGGTAAGCCTTTTCTTGAGCTGGAATCTGTTTGGAAGATCGTAAGGCCTCGAAACCGGTATACTTGTTAAATTGCTTTTGCTACACTATACAATACCTATTTTAAGCTGACTATATATATATATACCTAAAGCAAAATCAGAAAAATTATTATATATTTATGAAGCCCTTTATATAAAACAACAAACACTTGGCCTAAATGCTTTAAATCAAGTTTGCGAGCTTGAAGTAAACACCGACCCCATTGTATTTAACCAGTCTTCGAACAACATAACAAAACTACCACCAGCCGCAACGCACTGACGCGTTTCGACCTTCCTTGATCATCATCAGAGTACGACGGCAAACTGACTATCGAGGATCAAACCGCATTGAATATATATGGAAATCAAATTTAGATATACGGCTCTCACCTCTAGCGGTCTTGCATACATTGAACTTGACTGGAAATGTCGGCTGCACAATTTCTATGCAGTCACGAACATTAATTTTTTGCAGCTTTCACCACATATACATATATAGACAATACAATTTAACAATAATTGATTGCGCGGTTGGTGGTAACAATGCTTTAAATCAAGTTTGCGAGCTTGAAGTAAAAACCGACCGCATTGTATTTAACCAGTCTTCGAACAACATAACAAAACTACCGCCAGCCGCAACGCACTGACGCGTTTCGACCTCCCATGATCATCATCAGAGTACGACGGCAAACTGACTATCGAGGATCAAACCGCATTGAATATATATGGAAATCAAATTTAGATATGCGGCTCTCACCTCTAACAGTCTTGCATACATTGAACTTGACTGGAAATGTCGGCTGCACAATTTCTATGCAGTCACGAACATTAACTGTTTGCAGCTTTCGCCACATATACATATATATGCAACACAATTTAAACAATAATTGATTGCGCGGGTGGTGGTAACAATACTTTAAATCAAGTTTGCGAGCTTGAAGTAAACACCGACCCCATTGTATTTAACCAGTCTTCGAACAACATAACAAAACTACCGCCAGCTGCAACGCACTGACGCGTTTCGACGCATATCTAAAT
>JAQBSW010005723.1:0-54961 GCA_029291075.1 Eudiplozoon nipponicum | reverse complement strand
TGAAGCCGGGGCGTTTACAGTAGTGCAATGTTGACAATAGCTACGAATTTCTTTGGACATGCCAGGCCAATACAATCGTGACTGCCGCCCAGCGCCGGGATGTCCCAACGTTTCATGCCAAAAGGCCATTAATTCTGTTCTTATAGATCCTGGCACAAACCATTGCACTCTTTGTCCTTCTTTCCGCACCAACAGGCCGTTCTGTAGGCTCAACGTTTTATATGGTGCAGACACCACTGTGCCGTATTTTAATTGATTGACTATATCCTGACACGTGGCATCTCTTCTTTGTTCTTCAGAGACTTTTATAAATGGCGAAATCCGCACAGCGGAAATTCTGCTGAGCGCATCGGCGGCCGCATTCTTGATTCCTGCTCTATGATGAATTGATATATCGCATTCTTCCAGTTCTTCAATGGCTCGATGTACTCGTTTCTTCTCAATACATAGTGGTCTCCAATACACTAGCGCTTTGTGGTCGGTAAAGACGTCTACGTGTCCTCCGATGGCAAAAATCTAAACTTCTGTAGCTCCCATTGTACGGCAAGTAATTCCTTTTCTGTGTCGGTATAGTTCTGTTCCGCCTTAGTGAGTGCGCGACTTATATATTGCGCAGGACGTCCGTGAGCTTGTAACACCGCTCCCATCTCAATATCTTACGCGTCTGTAACAATTGACATATTACCTACCGGGAAAGTCAAAATAGTTGTCTCTATTAATTTCAGCTTGCATAGCACAAATGCTTGTTGAGCCCCCTCCGTCCAACGAAATGGTATCTTGGCACTAGTTAACTGAGATAAGGGTTGTTGCGTAACCGCCATCCCTGCGAGGTATGGTCTATATAAAATTCACCATACCAATAAACCGGCGCAATTGTTTTCTAGTAGTAGGCACCGGATAATCCTTGATAGGTTGTACATTCGAATCTAACGGCATGCATCCGTCCGCTGAGACTAAGTGCCCCAAGAACCGCACTTCTTGACCTATCTGTACCTTTTCTGGATTAAAATGTAATCGCCATTCTACAGCTTTGGCCAACATCTTCTGCAGCCTCACACGTAATTCGTGTTCAGTAGTGGCCCATATAATAACATCGTCTACGTAAGCTGTTGTACAAGTTAAGTCAGACACGAACGAGTCCATCATTCTTTGGAACACTTTCGGAGCGTTTTTAAGGCCAAATGGTACCCGGGTGAATTGGAAATGACCTTGGGGTACTTATACCGCTAACTTCCATCTGTTTTCGGACCGCACGCCTATTTGCCAAAATCCCTGTTTAAGATCAAACACGGCGAACCATTTGCCTCCCGCTAGATGTAAGAACAGATCACGCAGAGCCGGCATGGGATACGGGTCCGGTTTAGTTACTGAGTTCAATTGCCTGAAATCAGCCGCCGGTCGGAGCGAACTATCCTTTTTCGTAACATAAGCCATCGGAGCACGAAAAACAGATGATGTCGGTTCAAGAACGCCGGCTTCAATCATTTCTTGGGTCGCTCGAGTCACTGCTGCTAATTTCTTTGGAGAAGCACTATATAATTTTGGTGGTTCGTAACCTTCATTTAGTTCTAGCCATAGTTTAAACTGGTCGACCGTCGGCCCTGGACATTATTTGGGAGATTGTGAACCCTGTAATCCCACATCACTGGCCGTTCTCGAGGAGCAGTACATGGTTTTTGCTGACGCTTATACGCCACTGGCTGTTGCCTTCTGTCGCAGAATTGATTATTATGCCGCGAAGAATTCCAGTATGGTATTTCGCTTCTGCCAGATGTTGTAACTAGACCCATGCGTGGAGATGCAGCTGCCACTTTGTTTGTCATCATGACCGAACTTTGAAGAGCCTGAAGTCTCTCTTCAAGGCCTCCCTGGGCGCTGGATATTTCACCGTATCTGGTAGGATCCAGCAGCATGAACACGATGGCCTCATATGGTTGCAAGCCGGGTAAAGACTCGGTAAGCTTCGAGAACCACCGCTTAATACGTGCCATGGTATCCATGGACATCTTACCCATTAATGGTTTCAGGCTGTATAATTCTAAGAACACTTCCTGAGGCCTAGCCCGGAAATGATCCAACACGCGTCTTTTGTATTCTTCATACGTGAGGTCAACCGGCAATTCCAATTGGACTGCTACTGTCCGGTCCACTAATTCCTGGACAGCTACACGCACAATAGGTGCTTCCAATGTAAATTCTTGGGCTCGAACTGATGCTCCACAACTGTGGCCTTTCCACATCTAGTGGTGCCACCATCGGCTTAAACTCTGATGACGGTCTGAAATAACTCGTCGATTTGGCTGAAAACACCGGAATATTTCCTCCTGATTCCTCTTCGGCGCGGTCGCCATTGTTTTGTCCACCTATGTTGGATGGTCCACGTACTTGTATGTCTTCCGTGTTTATTATTAGCGTATCGTCTAGACGAGCCTTAATTATGCCTAATTCTGCAGTTAAATTATTCATTTGAGAAGTCAATGCCTGAATCAACGTTTCCAACCCATCAGAAGACATTAAATGTACCACAGATGCTTTATTTTTACTCAATTATATATAGAAATTTGCTCGCAAAACGAGCATCGATTTAATAAAACAAATTTACACATTAATTAATTTATGTTCACTTCAGCTCAAAGTCTGCTTTTCTCATTGGGCTGACTGCTTCATTCTTATACTGGCGCTTCTGCGAGGAATTTCTGTTGAAATAATGTCTGCCTTAAGACCCTTTGTTCATTATTTGTCTTAAAGGTGGCCATTGCCACAATTGGTTATGCCAGCATTGATAACAATTACTTTAATCAAGATTGCGACCTTGATTTAAACACTTGGCCCATTATGTAAATTCATTTTTCAGTATAATCTAAGTATTTTATTGTGCGTAAAAAGCAATTCGTCAAGTAGACCGGTTTCATCCTTATTGGAAACTCATTACATACTATCCAGAATTTGCCGCGGACAGGGCTCGAATCTGGGCACGTCTGCTTCGCTATCTGGTACTCTAACCATTAAACCACCCAGCCGTACAATTTAACAATAATTGATTGCGCGGGTGGTGGTAACAATTATTTATATCAATTTTGTGAGCTTGAAGTAAACACCAATCCCATTGTATTTAACCAGTCGTCGAACAACATAACAAAACTAGTGCGTTGCGGCTGGTGGTAGTTTTGTTATGTTGTTCGACGACTGGTTAATTACAATGGGATTGGTGTTTACTTTAGCCGTACAATTGCCTTTAATTATACGTAACTGATTATTTCTCAGTCTTAAACAAACGCCCACACACAAACAAACATGCACACATGCATGGCGTATGTATATTTAGTGAATCTTCAGATGATTTTAAATAACTGTAATTTCACTGGGATGAGTGTACACGTGCGGTAATTGATTGCTTCTCAGTAAAAAAAACGAGAGCACATATACACAGGCTTAGCGTACGCTTGTATATATTAGGTGTTTCGAACCTACTAACACCTAATACGTACTTGCATATATATTATTTCTCCGCAACAAACAGTATTATACTGTTATATATTGGCGTACGCTTATCTCGTGGGTCGTCAGTATGTGTTATTAAATCACTGTAATTCCTTTTCGATGAGTGTATACATGCCTACACATACACACATATACATGAAATACACTTAACTAATAAAATGAAGATTATGCTAGAAATATTTAGCTATAAGTATAAATAAGAGTTTCAACTAAATGTACCACTTGACTAATTGAGTGCCAAATCATTTGCGGGATGTGCCTTCCGTTGGAAAGGGCTTCAGAAACCGGAAGTCGAAATATCCGGATTCAAGTTGAAGATAGTGGATGCAAACACATTAGTTGGCAAAACAAGGACCAGGTAATTAACGTTACACTATTTAGCGAACGACATTCATCAAGTACGCTCATTACATCCTTATTATGCATTGACTAAGTAATTGGTAAAATTTCCGCGGCCGGTGTTGCCAGTTAGAAATTTTGATCCAAAGCAATGCTAAATAGATTCCAACTGAATGAACGTCTGACCCAAAAATTAGTTATAATGGAAAATTGCAAGTAGTTGGCGGCTTGGAAAGCTTAGTGGACGAATTCAAGTCTCTGAAGTGAATGTTTCCTGGTTCGAGTCATGGCCATAGTAATTCTACCTAATACTTAACAAATAGCCGCTAAGGACAAAATCAATATTATTGATGAACTGTATATCCTGTTTTATCAAACTATTTGCTTTTGCTAAGAATATATCCTGAATTCCTGCAATTTTATTTTAATTCATTTTCATTGGCATTTTGTCCGTTATATAAATGAAAATTCGTTTTGATCGGTTGGAAAGTCGGTGTTTGAGCGTTGCCAATTTGTTTTTTACTTGATAAAAGTACTAACGGAACAACCTAGATTTTTATAGAACTGAAAATTGCATGAAGTGTTTGGCTAGGGTGGTGTAGCGGATGAGTTATAATACTCGAAAGCAAATTTGTTTTACTTTGAGCCTCGACCGCGACAACTCTTGGTAGTACTTGATGAGTTTCCAATAATAACAAAATTGTTTTACATCATTAATTGTGCTTGGTGCATTTAAAAAAATTTTATTTTATACTGGAAAGATGCATATAATGAAATTTTTAAATAAAAATGTAATTTAATATCACGTCCCTTGATGGCAGTCTGTCTGTTCTATTATGACAGATCTGGAATGATCAGTTAGAACTTCATGTCTAAAGCGATGCCAAATTGGCTCTATATAAAAGAAAGTGTGACCAAAGAAAAATAGGCTTGTTTATAACTGATAGCTGGACGATGTGCGAGGCGTTGAATCAAATGTGTACAATTCGATTCACGGTCGCGGAATTTCTGGCATGTACTTGATGTGCCCAATAAGAACGGAATTGGTCTTCACTATTAATTGTATTTGCTATATTTTTCAATGGTTAGTTTATGACAAAACTGTATATGTATTTTTTTTAAATAATTCATTTATTTATTTTTACACGTATGCACAAACACTAGGGCCACCTATTCAATTATCATATATGTGCACAGCAATAGTCAATTTGTTAGTGTGAATATATCAATTTTTGCTACCAGGTCGATTAATAATGACCGCATGCCCACAATGATAAAATTTTGGCATAAACAAAAATGTGAAATTTAATTACATTTATATGTGCAAATAAAATTCGGAAATTTTCAAATATTCTTGAATGTTGCATTCTTGAAGAACATGAGGTATGCTAATAATAAATTATCATTACAGTAGAAGAATGAAAAAATTGCGAAACTGGATTAATCAAAATTACCTGATCTGCGTTTTGACTAACACAGGTTGAATTTTAGTTCTTTTGGTTCATGAATATATTTCGGTAGTCATTGGTGGTCAAATTCTTTCGGCCCATCCATTATTAAGCAAATTTTTTTAAAAAGCAAACCAATTAAGTTAGCTAACATTGCAGTAGTCTGTATTTCAAAATTTAAGTGAGAATTTTTTATTGAAGATTAAACAGGAATGATATATATATATATATATATTCTTTTGAAATGCGAGCTTTAATAAAATTCATTGTACCCTTCCTGTGTGCAAAAACAAAAAGAAATTTTATCAGATATAAGAAAATTTTCTTTCGCATTGTCTTCTCAAATATCTACTCATGAACATATCTTTATATATAAATTGGAAAGCAAAACAAGATAGAAATATGTGAACTAAGCGAGTGTGAAAAATAGAAACCAATCAAATTGCGTGCGTCATATCCAGTTCAAGCTCAATGCTTGTACGTGCTTCTTCTGCTTACATAAATCCGGATGCAATTTGTTTATCCATAAGGCTTCGTATGTGGCTAGCTCCCTTTTGTTTTTGCATTTAGTAATGACTTTGAATGCTACGTCTGGAGAACATACGTGCGATGTTTCGATGATGTTGCGCAATGGCAGACGTGTATTCACCATTTGATTTAAAACAGGCGTTCAAGTTGCAATGTTCTCTCATTCGAATAATTAACCATCTGATAGATCGGCCTACGTAAGTTGATCGACAACTTGCGCATGTATATTGGTAAATAATATTTGATATCGACATTAACGGCTGTTTCTCTTTGATTGCTGGTAAAGGCAAGTGTGTTATCCTAAATAACACTCGTAGTTTAGCTGCATTAAATGGGATTTTTAGGTAGACTGTTTTCTTTTCTGGCCCATAATACGTTTGTTTCTGTTTAATTCCCCTTTTAATAATTGATTCAATTAATTGTCTGGGATAGCCATTAGACATTAAATCGTTAATTGCATTATTATATTCATTTGCTTTAGAATCTTGTCTAACCAACCTGTCAATTCTTGAAAAGCAACCACGAACTGTTGATAATTTATATTGAAATGCCAAAAAACTGCTGTAATGCAAATACTGTGCAGACCATGTTGGTTTATGGTAAATTGTTCTGTTTAATTTACCATTAGTTTCTTTCTTTAACAGTACATCAAGGAAAGGCAGACAGTCATCTTTCTCGTGCTCTGACGTGAAGCCGATATTCTTATGTGCTTTGTTGAAACTTTGAAGCAATGTTCGTGATCGCGACCTGTTCTTAGGTACAAGAAATATATCATCCATGTACCGTATATATTGAGCACATTTACTTATGTCACCCTTTAATGATGTATTCTCTAGGTGCCATAGAAAAATCTCAACAACACTGGAGATAAGGGGCTTCCCATTGCGACACCATCAGTCTGTTTGTAGATGCTTCCATTAAAACGAAATCGTACGTCTTTCGTGCATAATAAGATAAGCTTGCGAAGAGTGTGACCTGGCACCGGCGATGGTTATATATCGTGTTCTACCTCTTTGACTATAATGTCAATGGTTTCATCAATTGGAACATTTGTAAACAAAGACGTAACATCAAAAGGTACCATAGTCTTGTTTTTAACATTTATATCTTGAATTTTGTTTACAAACTCAAACGAATCGGCAACCGAATGATTACCTAGTAGCTTACGTAATGGTTCAAGTAAACGAACTAGCCATTTAGCTAGTGCATAAAACGGAGAATTTACCATTGATAAAATTGGCCTCATAGGAGAACCTCTTTTGTGTGTTTTTGGTAAGCCGTACATTATTGGTGTAGATGATGATGTAGATGATATATATATATATATATGCAAGTGGATTGACCAAAAAACAGCATTTGATATATAACTACATATTGCACGCAATGCGCACGTTTTGTTTCATAAGGAATGAGTTGAAAAACATAGCACCAAAGGTTCCAAGGTACAAATACCTACCGCATCAATTTTAGAAACTACATTGTAAGTAGATAGATGATGTAGAAGAAATATATATATATATATGCAAGTGGATTGACCAAAAAACAGCATTTGATATATAACTACATATTGCACGCAGTGCGCACGTTTTGTTTCATAAGGAATGAGTTGACAAACGTAACACCAACTGTTCCAAGGTACAAATACCTACCGCATCAATTTTAGAAACTACCTGGTAAGTTCTTAGTAAGGGAGAAACATAGCTAGTGGATGAGTTTAATTTGCTCATGTATGCACTGTTAATGTTATGACAATAAGAATTGGGTATTTAAACACGGCTATTTTATTTGCATACAAATATTCATACGTAAACGAGGACCTATATCTGCCGCACAATGGCTTACTAAGCAACCTATTCCAATAAAGCAGAATTCAACCGGACTCTCCGCTGCGACTTATTTGATTCACATGAACGTTTCATTTGGTAGGTGAGACTATGGCACGGCGCGATCAAGTCGCCGATATTACAAATAGTAGTATCCCGCCATGAGATTGTTCACCTATTTTTCCAGCGATTTTACATCTACTAAAGGTTTGATGATGATGATAATATATCAAAGAGCAACCGAATAGAACTGGTCAGCTCGTTAATTTTGGTCTTCAGTAATACCTCCTGCTGCTTAAGTGGCAATATTCTAAAACCTAGCAATTAAATTGACTTAAAGGGCTTTCCAAGCGCTGGCAGCTATTGGTCGTAATTTTCCGTGTCTCTGTAGCATAGAGGAGAACGGTCAGTATACTTAACTTTAAGGCCTTTTAACTGGTACTTAGTGAAATAGTTGGGCCAATCCAGAGACTTTCGCATAAGTTTCTGGAGACAGCTGCAGCAAAACTAATACGTTTAAAAATCCCTCAGAAGCTGATCTATCTTGTGCCATTCAAGATACAAGTTAAACGAAATACTTCACGAATAATAGCAGGGAGCTATGTAGCATGATCTTAAACTCCTAATCAAAATTAGCAACGATGACTGCTTCCAGACAATTCCAGATAGACACTTATTATGAGAACGTAATGGCTCATTGAAACTCATCTTCCTTTTCTTCAATAGCAACAGCATTATTAGTGTATTCGATGTCAACAATCCGACCACCGCAAACGATCACAAATTTGGGTAGCATTATGGTCATCTCGGCATCCTGCATTGACAGTAGATTTACACAGAGTGTGAGTTTTAACAAGCACCTTTTAAAGTCTGAAGCCAAACACAAGAGGTACAGAAAGGCCATTTATAATGCGATTATAGACCGATGAGTAATTATAACGGTATTGAATCAATTGAGATATTTTGGCCTGGATGTCATTTTTAAGAATAGCCCTCCATAACATCATAAGCAGCTCAAAATTAAAAGCGCTGCAATTTGTAGTAAGGTCAAAAATAGTGGGCCGCTGATACAGATGGCGAAGCTAAAATGTGCTGCAGAGCGCATGAATTTGCCCCACAAATCCCAATCCCAGTTGAGCCTAGCCTAGATTCGCTTTATTTGCTTTTCTCAAATTTTGCGAATGCTGAATACAATAACTGTGACCACCTTTGATGCTGCACTAAACAAATTAATACTACGGCACTAAAAAATTTAATAATATGGCATTTGTCCAGGATTTAATAAAAGCCATTTTGTAGATGGACAATAAAACGGCATTCTTATGAACATTGCAAATAGATTCGTCCATACGGATTGCGGCAGTTGGCTTGTGCAGAGGCTTCTGAAACGCTTTTTTACCGAACATGAATTATTCAACATAAAGGCCATCGATTGCGGTGGTTTTCTAGCCTCTCATGAGATATAAATTCGGCCACTTCATCAAATGTACGAGTTTTTATCTCCATCTCGAAACAATATTAACAAGTCATTTTATCGCCAACCACGCCGTTTTTTATGTGGTTAATTAGGGAGACTTTCAATGAGCTAGACAAGCTGAGCTTCCATACTGCCTTTAAGGTTTTGGCAGAATGACCACAAATTGTTCATCGGATTTGAGAGTACAATTTGAATATTTTGTTACATGCTGACGCTACCTCTAGCTCACTAGCGACAATAGGCGATTGCTCATCCTCACACGCCGCTTCGTTGGCAGATCTAATAGTCAGGTTCATCCTATTATGCACCGTCGTCGAATTAACATAATTACCGCCAGCTACGACGTGTTGAACTTCTATCATCATTGAGGTCGATATATTGATTTATGATTAAACTATTGATTATAGTTCATTAGGTTTCCTTGGGTAGTCTCCGCCATACATTGAACTTGACTGGAAATGTCGGCTGCAAAATTTCTATGCAGTCAAGAACATTAATTGTTTGCCACATATACATATATAGGCAATACAATTTAACAATAATTGATTGCGCGGGTGGTGGACTGCATAGAAATTGTGCAGCCGACATTTCCAGTCAAGTTCAATGTATGTGAGACTGCTAGAGGTGAGAGCCGCTTATCTAAATTTGATATCCATATATATTCAATGCGGTTTGATCCTCGATAGTCAGTTTGCCGTCGTACTCTGATGATGATCATGGAAGGTCGAAACGCGTCAGTGCGTTGCAGCTGGCGGTAGTTTTGTTATGTTGTTCGACGACTGATTAATTACAATGGGTTTGGTGTTTATTTCAAGCTCGCCAACTTGATTTAAAGAATTTGTTACCACCACCCGCGCAATCAATTATTCTTAAATTGTATTGCCTATATATGTATATGTGGCGAAAGCTGCAAACAGTTAATGTTCGTGACTGCATAGAAATTGTGCAACCGACATTTCCAGTC
Organism: Eudiplozoon nipponicum; assembly: GCA_029291075.1. Classification (NCBI taxonomy): domain Eukaryota; kingdom Metazoa; phylum Platyhelminthes; class Monogenea; order Mazocraeidea; family Diplozoidae; genus Eudiplozoon; species Eudiplozoon nipponicum. The sequence goes on along the minus strand of JAQBSW010005723.1, from coordinate 44,881 downwards.
AAGTTCAATGTATGCGAGACTGCTAGAGGTGAGAGCCGTATATCTAAATTTGATTTCCATATTTATTCAATGCGGTTTGATCCTCGATAGTCAGTTTGCCGTCGTACTCTGATGATGATCAAGGAAGGTCGAAATGCGTCAGTGCGTTGCGGCTGGCGGTAGTTTTGTTATGTTGTTCGACGACTGGTTAAATACAATGGGATTGGTGTTTACTTCAAGCTCGCAAAATTGATTTAAATAATTTGTTACCACCACCCGTGCAATCAATTTTTGTTAAATTGTATTGCCTATATATTTATATGTGGCGAAAGCTGCAAACAGTTAATGTTCGTGACTGCATAGAAATTGTGCAGGCGACATATCCAGTCAAGTTCAATGTATGCCAGACTGCTAGATGTGAGTGCCGCATATCTAAATTTGATTTCTATATATATTCAATGTGGTTTGATCCTCGATAGTCAGTTTACCGTCGTACTCTGATGATGATCATGGAAGGTCGAAACGCGTCAGTGCGTTGCAGCTGGCGGTAGTTTTGTTATGTTGTTCGACGACTAGTTAAATACAATGGGATTGGTGTTTACTTCAAGCTCGCAAACTTGATCTAAAGAATTTGTTACCACCACCCGCGTAATCAATTATTGTTAAATAAAAAACTAATGGGTAAGCTATTTATGCGCTTGTGGTACAAAAGACCCAGAAAAATCTCTTGGAAGTCCAACGTGCGAATTTTTGTGCCTTATGCTTCAGTACAAAAGGTGTAGTGTCGCTAGTCGTTTCCCTTTATCTTGTACTTGGAACACATGTGCGTGAGCACGGTGTTTTACATCTATCATAAAAACTAAGAGGTCAAACAGGCACAAACCGACTTCCAACCGTAACTTTTTATTTCTGACCAACGAATATTTGATGATGTTGGCTCTTCTGCAGACTTTCATTTTAGAGGCAAAGGCTCTTTGAGACACTACAATTTGCTCTATAATCCTACAGATGACTCATCTCTGTAGTCTAACTACTACGTTATAGTCTCCTTCCCATATATCTTTGATAAAGTTCACCCAATTTAGCTAGAACGACTGTCTTCTAATTACTGTGATTAAGTCAAGACAAACGAGTGACTGCTTTAATAGTACTTAAATGTTGAATCTTGTTGCTCAGTGCTGTCCTTCTTGTTGTGGATTGGGCGCATTTTTCTTGTTCGGGAAATTGAAAGCACTCGTAGGTCGGTAAACACTTGAAGGTTATAAATTTTTAGGTGCTCCGATTATTGGCCTTGATTGATGGGTACGCATTTGTCCCTTCTTTTTTAAACCTTCTATCAGTTGCCTGTCTGAAAATGAAGTTGGAACAAGATTTTCCGTTCTTTTTATTCCTAGATTTTGAGGCCTAATTTCTAGTTTCATCTTCATGGTTGACACAATAAGCTGAGGAAAGAACAACTTGTGGCAAATGTGGTATCCTCATTCAAGACAGAACTATTTATATTTATTTTAATTCCTAAAGTATTTTTTATTGTCTGCCCTAATATCCGAGCTTCATGCCTAATCTCTAATACTCAAATGTATACGCAAACTTATCCATGTCACCCCTCCCCGCACACAACAACCTATATACACTTAAACGAACATTGGTTGCGCGGGTGGTGATAACAATTATTATAATCAAGGTTGCAGTCTTGATATAAGCACCTGATTATAATAACCTATATACACATATATGCACTCCACTAAAGTGGCATTTATAGAATAACTATAAGCAACCCTTATAGATTAACATACTCGCCTATCCATGATGTCTCTATTTTTAATTGCTGTACCGGACGCGTATAAAGATCAACAAAATTTTTGATTTCAATATTGCAGTAATCCTCAAATACCCCAATTTACCTAATCCTATCCTGTTTGCAAAAGGTTATAGAAAGAGATCGAATACGGAGCCTACATTAACGAATCGTATCTCTATCAAATACACATTTAAACTCATATCCTGTTTAAATTTATTTTTACATTTAAATATCTGTGTCAAAAAACTATACATATCTAAATCTATATATATATATATATATATATATATATAGTTATATATATATATATATAAAATAAATTAGCAAATTCTTCCTTTCTGTTTGAATATTATTTACTTATTTATACTTATATATACCCACATCTTATAAAATATCCATTTATATATACGTCTACACGCTACATCTTATGCATATATAGATAAGCATATAAGCAACCATGTGGGTTCTTCCCACATCTTTTATAAATATCTATATATCCATCATATATACGTGTATACACCATATATAATATGAATATCATACAAGCAACACTGTGAGTCCCTCAACGGATAAATTATATCAGTCAAAACGCATTTGTTAATATTTAAATATCTATTTGTATGTCTATTTATATATGTATAAGCAATGCAATGGGTTTTTTGAACTTCAAATGCTTACAATTCACAATGAGTGTATAGTATACTTTCTTTATATATATATATATATATATATATATATATATATATATATATATATATATATACATATATATATATATGAAAAATGAATAAAGCAGAAGAGTTCTCATGATTCAATAGAATTTATCAGCTCTAACCTGATTAATGTAGTAAATTTTTAAAAGTAACGAAACTACTTTTGATATTTTGTCAATATTCAAACATATTTTTTTAGAATAAATAACGAACTCTTCTATGACCTTTATCTCATTTTACAGATTGAACAATGTTTGTGATTCTAAAGAAGCCTACAGAAATGACTCCATACAAACAGAGTCGTGTTGCTATCTGAGAACATTGGAACCAAAAAATGCGTTACAATATCATTATTCTTGTTCTGGCGGCTTTCAAGGAAAATATGAATCACCTACTTCTATTGATAACAAATGTATATCTCATCATCCAAATTTGAAACGTAACAGCTTACAAGCCTGGTTTGTTTTCTTAACTCAAATAAATTTAAATACGTATATATATATATATATATATATATATATATATATATATATATATATATATATATATACATAAATATATTGTCATTGGAAAATAAACATCTAATCAGAAAGCAAAGGCAATTAGTTTAGTATACTGGCACTGACTCTATTGGGAACTCCCTAATTTGTCTCATATGGAACTCGAACCGGGTCATATATGCTTCGGAGTCTTATAATTATCCACTGCGCTAACCCTGTCAGGCACTATACGTAATTTTCAGTTATATAACAACTTCTCTTTCGGTTATTCTTTCCTTCAAAATGATCCAATTTGGCATCTATTTGAACCTTAAATACTAACTAGCCACTCTCGACCTGTCATTATTGACCAGTCACCTTGGGAAATGATAGTTAGTGAAAGTTATTTATTTCTGGATTTTCTGGCCAGTACTTGATGATTTCCCAATTAGATCGAAATGGTCCACTTGACGAATTATCTTTGCTACCTGATGCACTGTTAAGTTTAAACCTGAAACCTTATATTTAATGAAAATTATGCTATTAATCTTCAATTCAGTATATATCGATATACGTATATATATAATGAAATTAATTATAGTAACAGATTTATATTGCGTGTATATATACATATATACATATATGCATATTTCCCACCAGTACTACTGCAGAAGTTGCAGTATACTACTTAACTAAAATTATAATTACTCAGTCATTCTTTATAAATGAAGTCCATATTATGATATAGTAGCTGATCTGTCTGTGTTATCTTATACGTTGTATATGTTATTTCAACAAATTATATGTCGTAAATTTCCCTCGGCTTGATACCTGGTCTGTCTAATAAATAAATATCGAAGCTGACTAGTTTTGGCGTTTACATTCACATTAGCACTATAATATACATTTTAGAGCGAGATATGGCAATAACTTGGATACCATTATCTTTAAATTTTATAAAAGGTATGGGTCTCATATAATGAGGATTCTGAGTAAGCCCTTAAACCGAAATTGACTACTGTTATAGAATTTTCAACTACGAGCAATTTCATGGGTGATTACATTTTTCATTTTTTACATTATGTCAAATTGTAGTTAATTAAAATTCCACCACAATAAGTTATCATAATTAAACTTCCTTTTTGAAATCGTAACTGTCTTATAATGATAGATGAAGTCTAACTGGAATCACTCTTATTTTAAACGTGGCATTAATGGGTTTCAGCATGAAATAAAAGCTAGTGAAGCATAGGTTTTAGAAAGCTACAAGTGGTTTAATTTTTCAAGATCAGATGACATTACAAAATAATCAGTATGTGTATGAATTTTAATAACCTATTTTTTATTTCCTCCAGCTATCTGCTTACCATTGATTAGTTGTCAAGCTATAGCAAACACAATATCTAGTATAGGAATTTCCTTTGTTATATTACGTATTGTTGCGGCTATAAAAGCAAAATATATGTAACTAAATATTGTAGTATAGACTTAAAAGATAGAATATCACTGATATATACAAATATATCATCATCATCATCATCATGAAGCCCAGCCATAAAAAAGTCAAAATTGACTAATGATTCACTGTCATATAACCATAAGAAGTAAAAATAGATAAATAACAACATAAGTAATATTTTAGACAAACTATTATTAAGATTTACGAGAGAGAGTGTGTGAGAGAGGGAAAGAAAATCTAATTACAATGTGTCAATTTATCAGGATAACTCACAGAAATGATGCAATTAAACCTCTCCACAACAGCATTATGGCCAAGTTAGCATTCGGACAAAGTAACATCAGCAATTCAGAATCCTTGAGGCTTTCACTTAATCACGTCAAAAGCAAACCAAACCTCGCAGCTAAATTTGCCCTACGAAGAAAAGAAAGTTACGAAGATGATTCTACTAGACATCTGAAACAAGATCGCCACTGAGCTCGATTCGATGCCATATCGCTAAGGGTTGCTAACCAAGAACTATGATGCGCACATGGACCCCATCCTGGCAGACGAGTGGGTTCTATACTACCCAATTTGGATGTAAGTGACTTCAACAGTTTCTGCCATGTCAAAATCTGCTCATCTTGTTTCTTACGCCAATGTGGTGCTGGATCACATAACAGAGCTCTACTGGGCAATCGAATTGAGGGCATACGCAAAACGTGACCGACCCAACGAAGTTGGTGGAGCCTTATTTGTTTTTCTAACGAGTACTTATTAGCAGATCCAAAAATACTTCTACGGATGTTAACGTTAGTTATTCGTTGTTGGTAGCCAACATGTGCTATACCTCTCAAACAGCGATGGTCGAATGCGTGTAAGCGTCTAAAATCATCAGCTCTAAGAGGCCAAGTTTCACTAGCGCAAAGAAAAACTGGGCTTACAGATGCATTGTAAACACGACTTTTAAGGCAGAGTGATATTCACGCGTTTCTCCATAAATGACGAAGGTTTGAGAAAGCTACTCTAGCTTTCGCGATTCTTATTCTCACCTCATCGGACATATTGATAGAGCTCCCAAGATATATAAACCTGTCAACTATATCTAGATCACCATTCTGCAACCGCAGCGTTGGAGTGAGTTGTTGGTGAATCTCTAAAAGTATCTTAAACTTAGAAGGTGCGAATTTCACATCAAAAGACGGAACAACTTCTGCTAATCTTTTCAAGGTGCACTGAGCAGCATTTCGATTGTCGAATAATAGAAAGTTATCGTCTGCATAGTCAAGATCGACTAGTTTACCTCCCTGGAGAACTGCAAATCTGCATCCTGAATGTGTGAAAGCGTTTTATTTATAACAGCATCGGTTACAAAATTAAACAAAAAGGGGGCAAAGTGGACAACATTGACGAACACCAATGCTGGTTGTAAAGTTATGCGTTAATTCGTTGTAGACATTAACGCGACCAGAATTATTTGTGTAGAGCAGCGTATAATATTAACAAATTTTGTAGGCACAACAATTTTCGACACAATATGGAATAAAACATTGCTATCCATCGAATCAAATGCACCATTGAAGTCTAGAAAGACGGCTGTTGTGGGGCGGTGATATAAATATCTCTGTTCAAGAACTTGCCTTAATGTAAAAAGATTATCTACAAAATCTCGTCCTGAGCAGAATCCGGCCTGTTTTTCTCTTGTATGCAATTAACGTGAATCGCTAAGAAGACGTAGGATAATCGAAGCAAATAATCTAGATACGACTGGAATGAAGCTTATACGACGATGGTTATAGATCGAATTAAGATTGACTTTTTTGAAGTTAGCACTGAAGGTCGACTCATTCTAATCAAGTGGTACGTTTTCCTCATTCCATATATTATGAAAAGGTTTGGTCAGCGCTCCCATCCTTAAATCCTTCTGGAAGTAAATCATCGGGGCCTGCGGCTTTGTGGCGTTTAATTGATAGGATTGCATCGCGTACTTCTAAGTCGGATGGTTCTTCGAGACTAATATTCCACACTGTTGTTGCGAGTATGTTTTCGGGAATCGGAACTGACGCGGGTGCCCAAGAAAATTGATATTTGATGTGCTCAACCCACCTATCATGTTGGTTATTAAATGGTTGTTACTATAATTTATAGTTTCACTAACTTTTAATTTTGTCGGACCTATTGCGTAAATAAGTTGGAACAAACAGAGACTATTACCTGAAACGAAAGCTTCTTCCATTTCTTCAGCCTTTCTGGTCCAAAAGTTTTCGAGGTCGACTTTTTGACTGCGCTTAAGTTGGCGTCTTATATTGCGAAGAGTATTATTATGAACCGAGCCAGGTGGTATTTTGCGCCTAGTTTCGAGTATCTCCATAGGTTTTACAGAGAGCCAATGATTATTTCTACCGGGCCTGTAATGCTACATACAGCATTCATGTCACCCATAACTAATACTATATTTGAAATTCGTGCTCTACTTAGTAAGGAGCTTAGTTCTGAGTAAAAAGCGTTCTTCCTATCGTCAGTGCTGCAATCGGTAGGAGCATATGCAGATATAACGAAGAGGCAAAGTTGAGAAAGGGTTTTTTATTGATTTTAGTAGATGTACTTAAACGTGCCGCACACAGTCGACTATTTAAAGCGATCCAATCAATTAAGCAAGCTTCAGCTTGTGCACTAAGGACAATACCAACGCCCAATTTACCGGCTTGAGAGAAATCTGTGGAACCTGATGTTTGAAGCCAATAACGCGTAGATGCACATATGGTCCTGTATTCTGATTTCAGATACACAACATATATAGATTTCTAATTTATCTAACGAACGTGTGAGAGATTCTTGTTGTCCAAGTTGCTTTAATGTTCACACATTAAATGCACTTACGTTAAAACCTAACCTAGGTTCAATTAATGATCATCTACTAGAACCATTTTCGATATTTGGCAACCTGATATTAGGCTCAGTGTTATGATCTACACCAACCATATTCATAGTATCTAAAAGAGTGTTATTGTTTGATTGAAAAGAGGAAGAGGACGGAAAGGAGGCACAATCGGAGATAAAGTTGCCTGCAGTAACCAGATTTCGCTTATCCACACTGCGCGGCTCTGCAGATAAGGCGACCATTTTTATACTGTGCGACGGCCGATGCAGTATGTAAACATTGTACGTTGTATATTTCATGGTTATATATATATGGACTGTAAAAGAACACTAGGTCGCCCATTCCTAGTGATGGTTTGTATTCGGAGTTTTCCTTCTCCAAGATAGTTTGCCAGTGGCAAAGGTTTCCTTCTGTAGCCGAAACTTGTACTTCACGTCTGGAACGCTTGCTCTCATTCCGTCACTACACATTTAACAAAAAAGTTACTGCACAGCTAGACCAAACCCGAGGCTTCACATGAAACGGGATGACGGCTGTGTCCCTTTATGACTCGATAAGGTTCATGCTAGCAATCCCGGGTTGACTAGCTTGAGCCCGCCCATCGTCAGGCTGGAATTTCTATGGCTTTGTTGATTGAACTGTGACATAATCGACCCTGTTCTGATATTTTGGCAAAGCATGAGAGCGTGACCCGAACATTTTACTAGTGCAATCAGTGGATGTAACCTTTATTTCGGCTGCTAGAGTCAGGTTTTAACCCAGCTTCATATGACTGTCCTTATTTTTTTCCAACGTCCGAACCCCAAAAACGAAATCAATTTTGCAACAAGTATATGGAAATGAAGAAAAGAACGATTAAAATAGGAAAGAATTTTCACGTAAAAATGCGAAAGTATATAGTCAAACGAGCTAAATTTTAAATTTAATTACAGTGTGCTCAAGAATTATTATTTAAAGATTAATTAAAATTTAATTTACTTATTATCGTCCTTGTATTATTTTATATTGGTCATTCTAAACCTGCCTCAAATAACTAACGCTTTCTATTGCTGGTCAAAACTGTATTCAGTTTTCGACTTAAGGATTTTCTATTGTTGTCGAATTTATTATGTTAAATGTAGATTTGAAAGCAACAAGGTTTTGCAATATGGTACTTTGCCAAATTACATGAACCTTGTTATTGTGAATCAGGTCATTCTGTTCGCTGTTCACATCTTAGTGTAATTTTCGACTCATTTCCGTGTTCCCTTCTCGGCAGCCAGTTCAACACTTCAAATATAGCCGTCACCAAATGTGTAAAATTTCGTTTAAACGACTTTATTTTTAGCTGATCTTACTAAAATTAATGACGTTTTACCTGAGAAGTTTGCGTTATGTATGCTTGTGGACTTCAGTGTAACTGTGAAACATCAGTGTAATATAATTGCTTGCGATTGTATGTTCATCAGTGTGAAGAAACGACGATGAATGCCGTAAATCTGATCGAACTAAGGAGGATAGTAGGGTCATAGTGATATCTGACTTCAAAAAAAGCCGTAAAGTAAAATCGGTAACGACAAAATACAACATTAAACTTAAGCAAAAGGGGAAAATTGAAAAATTAGAAGTATATGAGATGCGATGTGTGTCTGGTGACGAAATCATGCTCCCAACTAGGGTAAGTAGAATGGACCTTGTAACTCTATATAATTATGAATATGCAGTGGAGACTGATCATAAAATTAGCTTGGGTGATTTTCGACGCATATCTATGTGCAATCGTAATAGATTAAATAGATAGATTTTGGAATCTTTTCAAAATTAAGTCGAGAGATGACATGAATGAAACAGGAGTCGATAGCTAGCTAGGCTCTATTATGAGCCCAACATTCACTAGAATCTAAATCGGCAACTAGCTCCGGCGAAAGTTTGAGAATGTTACTATTTCTTCCATTCGAGGATTATTATTTGTTATACTAACGTATATATTGTGGTAAGTATCATTTATCAATGAACTTTAAATATCACTTTCCCGAATAGTATTACTATGAGCTATTTTTTGATAGGCAATCTTAATTTTCTTTTCGAACATGCGTTTGTTTTTATAATTAATATTTTTTGTACAATATTTTTATTGGTACAGCTTTACAAGTTAGTGTTTGTATTACTTTGCTCCATCCATAATCACTAATGGCGCCACTGATTACGTCATTCCATTCCAGTCCCTTTATATACGCACATATATCAGTAGAAGCTAAGCATTGCTTTATATCAAAGGCAATTCATCCTTTAGATCGGTAGACAGGATGATATTGTCTATGAATGAATTGCCTTTTCTAAATTATGCAATACCTAGTTTATACTGAGAATGTGCGTATTTAATGGTACTGGTGTTTATAAAATGGGTGCAACCTTTATTTAAATGAACTCAAAGTATTTTTCAAGCAGTACTCCGACGTGAGTTCGCACCGGCTACAATAGATTAACGATGGAGTTTGCGATATTTAAAGAATTGGTCTCAACGAAATAGAAGAGGAAGGGGATGGAAAGGAGGCAGAATCGGAGATAAAGTTAGATATAAATTTTCCATCAGTAACCCGATATAGCTTATCCACCCTGCGCGGCTAAATAGAAAAGGCGACCCTTTTTATACTGCGCGACGGCCGATGCGTATGTAATCATTGTAATTTGCATTTTTCATGGTTATATATGAAATGCAAAAGAACACTAGGTCGCTTATTCCTAGTGATGGTTTTTATTCGGAGTTTTCCTTCTCCTGGATTGTCTACCAACCAAGGATAATGAGCACTATCTGTCTATATGCCAGTGGCGAAGGTTTCCTTCATCAGCCGAAACTTGCCCTTCACGTCTGGAGCGCTTGTTCTCATTCCAACACTACACAACAATAAACGTTACCGCGCAGTTAGACCATACTCGAGGCTTCGCCTGAAACGGTATGATGGCTGTGGCCCTTTTTAGACCCGGCAAGGTTCATGTCACCATTCCCGGGTGGACTAACTTGGGCCGGTTATCAGGCCGAAATTTCTATGGCTACTGTATAATGTGCATTGCCTTGGAAAGAAAATATCCAAAAAGTTAAATTATTTTTAATTTGGATATTGGAAAAAATAGCAGCACAAATTAGAATCGTTCACTTATTTCAGTTCTAGGTTGACATACGATTTTCAATTTTACCTTTATTTATTTTGATCAATTATATGATAGTTCGTAGTTAATAGCGTGTTGATTCGTGAAGATGTATGGGAGGGTTTCTTATGCGTGTATGAGTCATTATTTATGTATAAAATTACTATGGTTGTAATTTGGTTATTCTTGACTCGATGGGGTGAATTTTGACCAGGCTCATGTTTTGTTGGATAATGTATGTAACAAACGAAGAGTGATTGCGCAGGCGATGAAAATAACTATTTATATCAAGGTTGCGATCTTGATATAGACATCAGTCCAAATTCAAGTGTTCACAATGAGAACGAAACCGGTCTATTTGAGGAATCTCCTTTTCTAACTTATGCGATATTTAGTTTATGCTGAAATCATATATATGTATACAAACTTTAGATAGTCATATCAAACAAAATGCATTTTAATGCTAAATGGCATCTCTGAAGCTACTTTTGTCTATTTCTTCTGAAAAATAATTAAAATGCGCGCCCGAAATATTATGCTAATTAGGAAAGATCACAATGAAATTAATTTCTCTAATAATGATGAGATAACACTTTTACTGAATAGTACTTAAATATGTATAACAATATCATGATATGTAGCTGCTTTACTAGTTTCTCTCCCAAAATAAAATGATTAATTTATACTACAATATATATATATATATATATATATAAATATATATATATATATAAGACATAATAAAGTAAACTCATTTTGATATCAATATTTGTAATCATTGTCAGTGAATCGATCCTTTTTGGCAAAAAAATAATAATTGTAGATTTCATTACCTTAAGAAGCTTTCATTACCATTTCCTTGTGGTGCGACACAAGATGTTTTTATCCACTGTCCACATGATTATACCAAATATTTCGACTTCCTCTTTCGAAAGTTTTTTTCAAAAGAAAGAACATCACATAAAATATATGACAATCAATATGTCAAGTAGAAAATTTAGTTTAAACTGTCTCATTTATACTTATTGTTACATTTCTTAAGCATGCCTTATCTTGATATAAAATATTTATGAATTTGCAGGCAAAATATTACGATCCAGTGGTGCCGTCTGAACATAACAGAAACTACGTTGAGTTGATAACGCCACCAAGTCTAATGGCATCACCAGTGTATAATATGTATCTTCGATCGAATGGTGAATACTTTACGGATAGTGTGAAGACTAACTTGCTCAGCTATTATCCAAATCCAGTAGTTAGTTCTTCATTGTTTTCAAATAAAGTTATTACAACTTCTCCGACTCTGTATGCTGCTTCCGCCGGTTTGAATCAATGTAGTTACGAAAGCAGCCCTGGTTGGTCATCTTTTCTCATTCCCATTTATACTGTTACACCTAAAGATTCATTCGGAAGCAATTCAAAGTTTAAATTTAATATTTTCGGTGAGAATTTTGTTTCATACTCACACTTGCCAGTTGATTTGAAAAGTAGTATGGATCACTCGATTCTAACTCAACAAGCAACTAATGCACAACTAATATTTCAATCAAACACTTTGCCCATTCAAGTCATGTATTCATCGCAAGGATCACCAAACAATGAGTACTACAGCATGTTTGGTATTCCACCAAAAATTTTGCATAATGGTTATTACCTTTTCACAGATGAACCTTATTTAAATTATTCAAAATGACACGTATCGTTGCAAGCTGATATTTGGTTTGGAAGGTTACACTGTTTCGAGACATTAAAATAGTTTGTCTCCACCTTTATCTGTGCGTTATTTGCAAACATTGTAACTTCTTTGGTTTTATGTAAATTTGTACATAAAATTGTTAGTCATTTAAAAGTACACACTTATTTTTTTAACTCTTCAAATGCAATCAGCTTTACTGCAAATAGCTTCGAAATCCGATCCTGCTATCACATATTTTTTTATTTTCACAATAAATTAATTGCAGTTCGTGTACACAACTTCATGACAGCAATCGATTTTACAGTGTGCATTTTCCAAACGAACCGTATAATCAGGCTAGATCGTTCGCGTTGAAAAACATATTTTTCGCATAAGTGTTGATGTGTACTGTCACATAGTTTTCACATGTAAGATAAACCCCACATACTGGAACATTTAACTAACTAGTCTCAAGTCATTTCAGAACATAACATACATGACTAATTTTTACCTATCATATTGATCATCGTTAGAGCACAACGAAAATCAGGATTGATTATATTGGACCAATTTGGTTCTATGTTCGATGAAATTTCTCTTCCATAGCTGAATGCTATTCTTGTAATATCATTAGTCTACAAATATTAATGGATCAGTTAACAATAGGTTGGTATGAGTTATTTATCCATAAAATCGTCAAACAAAATTGACTCGCGAGAAAATGCGCAAAAATGGTACAAAAATGATGATTTGGGCGATATATTTATAAAGTAACTGCTTTATATTTGAAATAAAAACGATACCATTAAGATGGCTAAGCGCGGAATTGATATTGCTTTAATCGATTATAAGTTATCTGATCCATAAAAATGGTTTTCTACTGTATTAATTGTTGATAAAACTTCAGTTATATCAGTTTAAATCTAATAAATTAAAATGTCTAAGATATGTTGATAAATGAACGGCTAGTTTAATATTAGGTTTTGTATGAAACGCAGATCTGTTTATCTTGAGCATTCGTAATCAGCAGGAACAAGTCACAATCCAAATCAAAAGATGTCCAATGATTACCAATGTATTGGTAGTATTCAACATTCATTTCAATTAAAAGAAATTCTATTCCAGAAAAGCAGAGCGACCTATTTACAGCAAGTGGTATGTTTCATTGTCAATCTGATTATATACATCCTTCCTGTTTATATTTGCGATAATGTTATCGGCAATCATTTTTTGAGCAAATACCAATTTTGAACATGATTTTGTGACGAAATGCTGCAAAATATCCTGGTTATTGTCGTTGAACAAAGGCAGATATGTTTCCATCTTCTGTTTTGCATTCGCTAAATGTTTTTAGTCTTACAATTCTCTTTATCCAGTTCATGTTTCCCTACCGCATGCGCATACCACATAAGAAATGCTTAACAAAGTCAGTGTCTAGACAAACTTACGCATTCTCCTAAAAAGTGCGGTATGGTTATTCGGTGCGGGAAACGGAATAAAACCCGCTAATATGGGTGGAAATATTTAGTTCGGTATAAAAAATTGTTTCTTCTGTGTTTCAGGTTTTGGAGAATGTACAATAATACGAAAGTATTTTCATAGAATTCTTTGCGGCATATTGCACTATAACTAGGGCTTAACTTCTCCCACTCATTTTCCTCTTAAGTAACAGGAGATATGCAAATATAATAACTTAGAATATATTTGTCTAGCCGTTTTACTCTTAAATTTAAATTTAGGTTGACACGAAATTTTGAGAAATCGACGACTCATAATGTAAAACGAGTGATAGAAAATATTAAAATTACGTCTGTGAATTTGAAATTTAAGATTGAAGTGGCATATAAAATTCTCAAACTTGACTTCATTTATATTAACGCCATTACTTATTACTGGAACTATAATCTGTCAACTCCCTGTGTGAGCGATTCAAATTAAAATGAACGCTCGTAACCGCATCGCCAGAAACGATATTAACTTTTGTTTGGCTAGTAGTACAGTATTTTCTGAGCTAATAGCTAGGATATTAAATAAAAATAGATTTTCTTTATTTATTTTACTTCTGTGCTTTTTATCTTCAAGTAGAAAGTTTCAGTGATCTTTAGAATCATTGTAATTAAAATAAATGGTCTATATAGCGTAACAGCCAGGCAGCAATCGGAGAATAATTGAACTTTGAATTATAGTAAAGCTTATGCCTAAATTAGAATGTACTATTGCTTGGCATTATCTTGCTAAGCATTGGCAAAATTGCTACCCCGTGACTATCACCATAGTGACTGATAATTTTACGTATCTCGAGTCTTATCTAAGATAAACTTTCACAACATGACTAATATTGCATTAATTACAGTTTTGTATTTCTGTTAACATAAGGAACTATACGCGCTATCTGAAACGCTGCAATATTATTAATTTCAAAGCAATACATAATAAGTTAAGAACTGGAACTTCACTTCTACATAACCATAAAATTTCATTGTGTGCGCCATAAGTTAGCGCCAGACCACACATTATATTAAATCATATCGAATAATTTTGAAGGCTTTTGCAGCCAAGTGGTCACTGGGAACTGGTGTAAACTGTCAATAAAAATCCAGCATTCTGTAACATCTGTAAATAACACAACAGCTTTTAGAATGTGCTATGCGGTCGGCAACTTAGCTAAATATTTTTGGGGTTCCTTTTGTAAATCAAACGAATTAAGTCACCATATATTTAAAACTCACAAACCGATTGTAACTAATATTGAAGAAACTTTCTTTAAAATCATATATTATGACAGACGGATCCTGCATTTTAAACTTAATCAATTATTGAGCAGAAACTTTGTTGCTGAGATTCTGAATTGTCAGAAAGTTTACAATTTATAAAGTACATCCGATGTTTGTAAATCTTTAGTCGCATTTTCATGTAGACAAGCTTTTTCCAGAATATTCACGTGCACTAAACTGCAAGTCAGTTTTAATACGGAAGCTTTGTACAAAATGTCTTATTGGTCATTACAACGAATATTAATAGTTTACCAATAAATAAAGCTATATTTATTTAAAGAGACCCAGCTTTTAAATCATCTTACCATTGTTAAAACACATTAGGCAAATATAATCGTAGATCACTGACTGTGAAACTTGATTTTATATAAAGACCACAGCGACTTAGATTCAGAGTAATGAACGCGACGATGTTGAGTCAAAACTATGCAAAATTTCAAACCGACTATTATCGACTGCTATTCAGATTCACATGAAAAATTTATATACAGAAAGTGAACCACAAATCTGAAATTAATAGATGCAAAATAATTACGTTTATTCACACAGACTGAATAATTACCCCAAAGAAGCATAATCCAGAATACTGTTAAATGTACAGAGATGGACCAGCTACTGCAAAACATAACTAATGGATATCTCTAACAGGAAGTCGGAAGAATACTTCACACGTTAGCTTCTCAGGATATAACTTCATAATCACCTCAAGATTTACTAACATTTAATAGTTAGGATTTGAAATGTAGAAGCAAAACATTAAACTCATACTTCTCTCCCGGTCCCTAGGATACTGAAGCTACTTGTTAGACTATCAGCCACAGATTTATACCTCGAACTTAAAAACTCTTTGCTCAAACCTGTGGCCAATATTAACTCCACATGATTTTGTAGATAAACAAGTAAACTTTCTGTAATTAGTACATTTTAGCATAAATAAACAAATGAATGTCTTTTTTCGCTTTAATGCGCTTTTACCAAATTAAACCGTTTAATTGCTTTTCTCACAGAAGAACTGCTATTAAATTTGCACCTTTTAAGCAAATGTTTATGTATTTATATGAATTAAATAGGTTTTTGCCAGTTTGATAATTTCAGTCAGAGCACGTGATGGCATTTTAGCTCAGTTTTCGATCGATGCTAGATGGACAATATATTTTTCATGCTATTTTCTTAATCTTGCACAAAAACCTGTGCATGTTTACCACACAAACGAACATATGAAAGCATCTAACCACCAAACATGTTACGTTTCCATTAAACCAAGTAAAACTCCGGAAAGATAAATGATTGACAAATTCAACACTTTTCATAGGACAAGTGCTCAAAATGATCTTACCTTGATCGAAAATCCACCCACTAGACCAGGGTTTCGTACTTATTGTATTACACACCAGTAGTCGCCAAGACCGTTAGTAAGACCCAAACCAGTAACAAACACCAAAGCGAATTCAACGTCTACACTACCACAAATCAATAACAATAACCCATGCTGCCTTTTCCAGTATTTCACTGAGTCGAGCTAGAATGTGAAACTCTAAGTCGATGTCGGGAAACTTACATCATTTTAATTAGAAAATCTACAGCGACATTTTGTCAGGTGCCACTGATTCGAACCTCACCAACGGTCGTGATGGATCCTGACCGGTTGCCTAAGGAATTTTGTTTCAACAAAGAATTTCACTGCATGAGTGGCACGTCCAGTCAGCACAGGCATTGAAAACTGACTCGCCAACCCAATTATTTTGCATGTTGATTTCATGTTTCGAAGCTAGATATATTTTTATTTTACCGGAAGTATTTGTAGAAGACAATTTTGACAGTTCAACCTAGTTCGGTTTCGGCAAATAGGTTATTTCTTTTGATATTTTTTTCTCTTTCGAGTGATTTTGAAAAGTTTCAAACTCTCCAAAAGCTACGAAATTCTGTACTTTATTCTGCACAATAATAAACCTTTTCTATTGCATGTTTTAACACGAATTTTTGATGTTTTAGTTGTAAATTTGTTATTCAAATTTTGCTACTTATACCAATACCAACTTGTTTGTTCTCCAAAATTTAATGCAAATGTGCTTTATAAAAGTTATTCCAATATCTTTATATTTTTAATAATTAAAATATCACTTCGAACAATTTCTCTCTACTTATTTAAATATAAATATGTAAACAAACAACTAAATGTTATATAAATATCTAAAATCTCAGTAATGTTTTTCCCACTGCACATATCTAAAGATACAAACAATGTTATTCTACGAGTTTTGGCAAATTCGCTAATTCCTTAACGTTTAAAGACAAAAAGCTATGTTAATTCAGGAGATTTTACATCAAGCCGAGTATCGAATTAATTATACAGTCTAGTAGATTATTAGAAAAAACAATGTGCTTAATATTTAGATCGAGTTTGTGATCTGTATATAAATCCTATTACTATATATAAATTTACATTGGTACAATATAGTGTCAACTTCCGTCAATTAAACAAACGCCGCTTTCGATCTCCCTTATTCATCACAAAATCATTAAGGAAACCTGAGAGACTGGTTTCAAACCGCAATAAATATGCAAAACGTAGTAAAAAACAGACGCGACACTTTAATTTCACACACAGAATCTGACTGGAATACCATCCACACACAATACACAGTCCGCAGACGTATCCTGGTTCAAGCACAGTCCGAGGCAAAGTCAGGACAGTACGTGAGGAGTTCCAAATAAGGACAAATTGCCCTTTCAACATTACACAATCCTTAGTTTATACTGACAGATATATGTACTTAATGGGTCAGGTGTTTATATCAAGATGGCAAACTTGATTAAAAGTAATTTTTTGATCGTCCGCGCAACCAATGTTCGTTTAAATATTAAAAAGGAGACATTTTTGATGATTAATGTATGAGTTCGACACCAACGGCTATTTTATTTATTGTCAGTAAATTCAAGGTTCATCAGCATGAAATCTATTATTGTTTGCCTTCTTAGCTAGAAACAGAATCAGTTGCGTATAAATTTCATTTTCAAATCAATAATGTTCAGTATAGCTACTATAACTTAAATCATTTACAGCTTTGATATATATCAATAAAAATTTCGTCAATTTGCGTAAAAATACTTGAAATGTTGATCATCTACATTGCAATTCCGTAAAACTTCTTTAATACAAATATTACTCAGAAAGTTTGATTTTATGGTAAATTGCTCTGCATTGTAACTACCTTATATTTCTTTTAAATAACACCTACCATGGCATAGCCATTACATCTTGTGTTCCCTGACGTAAAGCTTACAATTTTGATAGATCTTTTAAACTGATGCAATGTTCTTGAACGCAACGTACTCGTAAGGTAAAAATTAAGCCATCAACATAAAGCCTATAGTGGTAAAACAAAATATATGATTATCGAAGACAGTTTACACGATTCGCTTAATCAAGAAATAACCAGTTAAAATATGTTATGAACTGCACGTACTGCACTGTGAGCTTCAAAAGGCTCTATGTAAATAAAACATAAATAAGTAGGCCCCTGCAACGGACCTTGTTTCATGAACATTATACGTCGACTACCGCCTGCATAACTGTATTTTTTTTGTGAGCGTGAAGTGTACTCCAATCAAGTGGCCAATATCACGAAAGTGTTGTCAAGCAATTTCTAGTCAGCCTCTTCTGTAGTTCAGCACTTAACTGAAGTTGCCAAAATAGCCTGGGAAGCAGGACGTGTGAGCGGACTTCTAAGACTATTAGTCGGCGTTCTTTAACAAAAAAGACAATGATGGCACAGCGTAGAGCGGTCAGATATACGCAATTTGAGACTAATAAAGGCAAGAGCCACATATAAATTTGCTTTCGTTCTATATGCATTGCGGTTTGATGTTCGCTAGTCAGTTTGCCGTCGTGCTCCGATGATAATCATGGAAGGTCGCAATGCGTCAGAACCTGTGACGGACTTCAGTACGGCCTCGCACATCTAAGTCTCACAAACTTGACATTTCTCAATTTTGTTTTACTAACACAATCTGTCTGAGAATTTTCAATCACACAGGACGCCCGAAAAAAAAGATTTTACGCAGGAAGTGCAGCAGTACCAAAAAAGCCGTCCAAACAGTTGCGGATATGCTGATTAGATGAATAGTCTCGTTAGTTATCGGAATTAAGAAGACAAATTGTTCCACTGAAATAGTTTTTGTCACTTTATATTCTTTTCACGATATTTTGATGAACCATTCAGGTCGACTTTTTTCTGGGCCCGTGAATTATATGCGAGACTAACAATAAGTGTTGGCAAAAGGATAGTATATTGAGAGCTTTTGTTGCAACTGAATATTTTAATCACAACAAAGATGATGCATGAAAATGTTAGGACGTTTAGCAACTTACTTACTCTCCCCGTTTCTATTTTCGAAAATGGTTTGCACTTGAGTAATAAATACATTCATTTGTAGACTATTAAAAAAAACGATAAATTAATTGAGCATCTTTCCATATAGTGAAATGAACTATAGCACGGCTCTTAATCAAGAAGGATATTTAGATAGTTGAGTTAAAAATATAGATGAATATTTATAGTATTGTTTGCAAAAATTTTAGAAAGGGAGATCCTAGTCACTCAGAGTATATTTATGTAGCACACAGTGAGGCCAACTAAACCTGTACACAAAACCATTATTACCAAGTCACCATTAAGGCAAGGCAACATCAGCAAAAAAGCTTCATTGTGATTTTTACTGTCTCACGTCATAAACAAAGCCAAAACTCGCAGTTGACGTTGCCCTACTAAGAAAAGAAAGATACGAAGTTTATTCCATTTCATACAGTGTGAAAAAGATTAGACAACATTCCCGAAATTATATCGCCACCATTCATAAATAAACAAGCAAATCATTAGGGCTTGCGGCTTTGCGACGTTTAAGAAATAGGATTACCACCCATATTTCTAACTAAGACGGTCTTCGACATTAACCTTTCACACTTTTTATACAAACATGCTTTTGGGAATAGAAACTGACGCAGATGCCTAAGATAATTGTTCCTTAAGGTGTTCAGCCCACCCATCAAGACAGCATATTTTATCAGTTATTAGTTGGTTGGTGTTGCTTACATTCCAGGAAAATTTTTAGTGTAAATTAGATAATTTGATGGTCCGAGTCGGCTTATGTTTCAAATATAACTAAAATCCTGGATGCAACTACGTCATCTATAACTAATTGCTACATGATCTATTTGAGTCCAGCGTGGTATGGGGGCTGGAGGACGCCATGTGACACAGGGTCTTACACCACGTCTGACGTTTGTGCTACTTAAATATAGTACACATTCCGCGCAGCTTTCCAACAGCCAATCAACATTATCTTTGCGCGTCGAACATAATGTGTATCTTCCACTTCAATCAAATTCTGCGTTAGAAAAGCGCCTAGCTTGAGCATTCATGTCACCCATAAACCAGACTACGTCTCAACTTCTTGCTGTACTTAATAAAAAGTTAAGATCGTCGACAAACCCCATAAAATACACATTTATGGCATAGACATGTCTCAAACTAGTATTAAGTTGCATCAGCCACATCCATTCTACAAAGTATTATCAAATCGGTGTAACCATCGCAGAATAGAAAGCGTAACTATTTCTGAGGAAAGACAAGACATTGTAAAAATTTTCATGTATTTAATGGAAAATTGAAGTTAAAATAACATGTAGTTTATAGAATAAATAACTCTATACAAACCGTGAAAAGTTAGCATTTCCCCGTAATAAAAAAGTACAAAACACTTCCTATTAAAACTGAAAAACATGTTGCATTCATTTATTTCATGAAACTGTTATGTACAAATGGAAAGACAAACTGGAAAATAAACATTTCAGTGACTCGGTAATGGACATTTTTATTCAATATTTTCGTTATTTAGGCAAATAAATTTTGTATAGTTATAGATAAACTATTGTGGTTAATATTAAAGTTCAGCACAAAAACTATCTATACCTGAAAATTTATAAGAGATGAAGCGTTATATTGAAATAAATAAATAAATTGAAATAGCTTGATGGGATGACACATTTAAAATTTTAGAAATTAGCAGCATATAAGTTACACTACCTAAAACAACGTACACTGAATCAGCAGAAAACTTTTAAGATTAATAGCAACAACTATCCCCAAACTCTCACAATACTAATACATTGAAAATAAAAGATCCAAACTCGCATTTCAAAATTCAAGGTATCGACTCAATTTACTAATGTATTGCACAATAAAAAGGAAGACAGCGCACATTTCTGGAAACATAAAAATAATCCAATAATTTAAACAGTAAACCATTAGCAAACGGCTAAATCTAAAACGCAGCATCAAATTTCAAAAACCAGTTAGCAACGAATGATCTCTATTCATTGAAGTTTCTGGCCCTAACCAGTCATAGAAGAATTATAATCTTAGACATTGCCGATAATACGGGGATAAAATTACCACTATTAAAAAATCGAATTCTTAAAGTCTTTTGAGTCTAGTGATTGCTGCCACCTTTGTATGTGCTAGCGTGCCCAATATTTGTAGTGTCAAATAAAGATTTTAGTTATTAAACATACACTTACGACAAGTTGTCATTGTTTTACTTTAGAAAATTCTTGGATTTGGGACAAAAAACTCATTCTTCAGGAACTTACTATGCTAAAGACTGATCTTCGTTGACGCATAGATTATAAAAGTGAAAAATCTTTGTAGTTAACTCAAAGACAACCAAATACTACAAAGCATCGCATAAAATTTATACAGGTAATTAAAAAACCAAATCTGAAACCACGACGAACTTTCACATAAGGTATACAAGACGAAAGAACGATTTAATATCTAGAATTCTTTACACAATATAAAACACAAACAAGAAATATTTTTCATCCATCCTGTTTAAACAAGCCGGCATCAGCCCCTTTTTGTGATTCTCCTTTGTCCGTGGTTGAGCTTCCAACTTTGTAATGTCTGTACTCAGGCTTTAATTCCCACATATTTTTATGTGGAGGTTGACGATTGTAAATTGCTACTTCTTTTAGAATCTCAGTGAGATAAGCCTAAATAAAAATAAAAGTGAACTTTAAACAGTTTTAAGACTAAAAATAAATTTTCTCAAGCCATTTAAAAAGCTTGATTAAAGAAGTGCAAACATGCTTTTTATTCATACGATAAATAAACGTTTTATACAACAGTAAGTAAGAGCGATTTATCTGTGTATTAGCCTGAAGCTTTCTTTAAACTATACTAAATGACGCTTTGTGGTTTTGACTATTTTAAAATTCTGGGTTAATATTTTTGTGTTCTGTTTTACTATTTAGACAAAATTAAATAGATTTTTTTATTTACTCAGTAAATTAGTTTACAACATGGAGTGGAAGCGCTTCTGCACAATACACATGTCTCCCAAATTCATAAATGAGAATAAATATTCCCCGTATTTAAAAACTGTACCGCTAAGTATTATCGTTAAATGAGAGTACATTTTGAAACGGTGTAAACCTGCGCTTTTACAAACTGTGCTGCATAGCTGAACAATGCCCGTTCTATTGCGAAGCTGAAAAGATTAGATTTACCTTAGAATAAAGAAACATTCAGCGCCTGGAATTGTCCTTTGCAAACTGGCTGACGTGAAAACAAATGATATCAAATCCTTTAAGAGTAAAATATTTTTGCGAAATTGGATTAATCGAAATTAACTTATCTGCGTTTTGACTAACGCAGTTAGTTTTTCAGTATTTTTCTTTCTTCAACAAAATATTTCGACTGCCTTTAGCGGCAGCCTTCTTCAGTTATCCATCTTCACCAGTTTTACAAAACAAATTAATGAAGCAAGCTTTTATTTGACTCATCAGAACTGTAGCTCATCCTTTATTCGCTTTTAGACATATAACATTACTTAATACTAACTCTTTTTTAGACGAATTTTATAGTTTAGCTTAACTTTATTCTCTTGCTATGTTAAAGCCTTTGAGGCAACGTCTTATTCAAAGAATTTGTGCCGTTTTGACAGCCTCTGTAATGACTTGCTTCATTAGTTTGTTTTGCATAACTGGTAAGGATGGACCAACTGAAGAAGGCTGCCGAAATATCAGGTCATGTCTGACCTATCTTGATAGCGTTCTGAATGAACTTTCTCTGTTAGCGAAAATATAAATTTTCTATGTTTTTTATAACGCGATAAGTTAAATAAGAAAAGAAACTACTGAAAACTGAGGCAATCACTTCAAAATAAACTATATAGGTCTAACAGGTTAGCTAATGTTTTATCGAAGATAGTAAATTTCTGACAAGGTGAGTATTCAGTTCTTGACAAAGAAAAGCAGATAGCAGAAGAAGAGTTTGAAATGCATTGCGTATAAATCTTCTACAACCAACGTAGTCAGCGCGATATTAACATTTCACAAACTTCTACCAATCAGAACGGTATCAGGTTTAACTAAGACAGTCTAAAATGGAACATTGCGTTTTTGTTCGTCTGACTACTTTGAGACCCAAATATTAAAACCAAGGTTGCGATCTTGCAATAAACACCTCATCTACGTAATATGATTTTCTAACCACGGAGCCAGCATGGCGCACACTATACACCAATTTCAGTTATATACTTATTAATGTTCCTTGGTCAGTCTCTCCTTCGGGTGGAGTCAATATGACATCCAACTAACCATCCCACTTGGATGATGTGCAAAAAAGTCGTTCAATTAATTGTTACAAAACACATTCTATTTAAAAACAAACCCAATGATGTATGCAACAAGACTTGCGGTGAATATCTGCAAGACAGATGAGAAATCATTGCATAAAAAATTAAAAGGCAATGAAACGTGTAAAAGAAATATCACGCTAGGCTTCGTACTCACATATTTTGCAAAAAACTCAGTTGTGTTTCTACACACACTTCCCATGTCTAGTGTGGAAGGCACAAGCCCACAGCAATTCTCAACCAAATGGAATTGTACCTGCTGTCAACCTTTTTTAGCAGATACAACATAAGATGACATTCGTGTTAGCATGAGCGCATGCCAACCTAGCGTGTGTTTCGCGCATATCTATGCCTAAACGTATATGCGACAAATTGTACTGATCAACACCCCGCATTTTAAATTTTAATTAAGGCGAGGTGTTCAAAACACGCTTCTCTATTCAGAGGTTAAGCGTTGTGCACGAAAACAAAAGGTTCATGCACTAGCGTTAAAATAAAGCTTGCCTAATACCGTGGCAAATAAGTTGAGTCAACTTTCTTCGATTATGTAAGGTTTTCTTCTGTATAAATTGAAAGCGCTTCGGTGCAATACATATATATATATATATATATATATATATATATATATATATATATATATATATATATATATATATATATCTATATATATAGCCGTCCTATTATTCCACATTCTTTGACTAAATATATAGTGGTTAAAGGGCGTAATACCGGCTCCTACTGATGAGTCGCCAGTAAGGACGAAACGAATGTGCATGAGGTTATACTTTCCGTTCATGCTGCCTTTGGTTTATCCTTCTGGTCACAACTGAACTAATTTGTTACTAGGTTCGCAAAACCTAATACATACTTGCATATATTAGTTCTTCGCAACAAACAGTATTTAACTGTAATATATTGAATTGAATGATGTCATGCTAACCGGGAAATGTGATAACTGATATCGATGAAGGCCAGAGTATATGGTTTAACTGGAGTAACAGGTGTTCGGAAAATGTTGTAATTCTCAATTTGGATGAACTTTAGCATAAATTTATATCCATCAGGTTGGTATCATGTACCGACACGGAAACCATAGCGTTAGTATCCGGTACTCATCGATTTCAAAAAAGGTATCAGTTACTAACACAATAGCCATAGTGTTAGTATCCTTTACAGACTCGGTATATATATTATATAGTGTGGTTAGCATTGAAGTCGTATTGTCGTTGACTTTAGATTATGTTAGCTTCACTATTACAGGTTTACACATTCGTCTAGGAGATTGTACCGTCCTATTATTCCACATTCTTCTACCAAATATATAGTGGTTAAAGGGCGTAATACCGGCTCCTACTGATGAGTCGCCAGTAAGCACGAAACGAATGTGCATGAGATTATACTTTCCGTTCATGCTGCCTTTGGTTTATCCTTTTGGTCACAACTGAACTAATTTGTTACTAGGTTCACAAAACACCACTAATGGTTGTAAATTTATACGTTAATTAGGTGTAAACCTTAACGCGACCAGAAGTAGTTGTGTAGAGAGCTTATATAATATTAACAAATTTTGTGGGCACACCACTTTTTGACAAAATATGGAATAAAACATTGCGAACCACAGAAACAAATTCACCCTTGAAGTCTAGAAAGACGGCTATTGTGGGACGGCGATATAAATGTCTCTGTTCAAGAACTTGTAGCACAATGTTTAACACTACGCCTGTAGTTTGTACTACCTAAATATAGTCTATGTTCAGCGCAGCTATCCAAAAGCCGTTTACCATTATCGTTGCGCGTCGTGCTTGAAGTGTATCTTCCACCAAAATGAAATTCTGTGTAACTTAAGCGCCTAACTTGAGCATTCATATCACCCATAACCAGGACTTCTTGCTTTACTTAGAAAGGAGCTTAATTCGGAGTAAAAAGCATCCTTGCTTTCGTTTGTGTTGCAATCGGTAGGAGCATATGCAGATAAAACGAAGAGGCAACAATGAAAACGGTTTTTTCTTTGATTTTAGATGTATTTGAACGTGCCGCACACAGTCGACAATTTAAACGAATCCATTAAATTAAGCAAGCTTCAGCTTGCGCTCTAATGGCAATACCAACGCCCCATTTACCAGCTTGAGTGAACTCTGTGGAACCAGATGTTCGAAGCTAACCAGCACTGTAATGCACGTAGGATCCTGTATTCTGGTTTCAGATACGCAACATATGCCGATTTCTAATTTATCCAACGTACGAGCAAGAGATTCTTGACGACCGGCGGGCTCAAGCTAGTCAACCCGGGATTGATAGCATGAACCTTGCCGGGTCATAAAGGGACACAGCCATCCTCCCGTTTCATGTGAAGCCTCGAGTTTGGTCTAACTGCGCTGTAAATTCTTTTGTTAAATTTTTATTGACGGAATGAGAGCAAGCGTTCCAGATGTGGCAAGTTTCGGCTGCTGAAGGAAACTCTGGCCACTGGCATCTGGGCATCTAGGAAAAAGAAAACACCGAATACAAACCATCACTAGGAATGGGCGACCTAGTGTTCTTTTACAGTTCATATATATATAACCATGAAATACAATGATTACATACTGCATCGGCCGTCGCGCAGTATAAAAAGATCGCCTTATCTGCTGAGCCGCGCAGGGTGCATAAGCGAAATCGGGCTACTGCCTCCTTTCCTTCCCCTTCATTTTCTCAATCTAACAATAACAATCCTTTAGACACTATGAATATGGTTGGTTTAGATCAATATCAGGTGGCCAAATATCGAAAATGGTTCTAGTAGACGATCATTCATTAAATCTAGGTTAGGTTTTAACGTAGGTGCATTTAATGTGCCAACATAAAAACAACTTGGACAACAAATCAATTATACAATGTTATAAATGGTTCCAGTGTACAAAATGAAATTCTTCAGGCACCTGTACAGCAAGCCTAACCACAATGACGATCGGTTCACTGTTAGGAAGCAAGGGAAAAGATTTGGCATCTTTATTTCGCCTAATATACTAAGCCAGGGAGCAGTGTAGTTAACTTTAATGCCTTTACGTACAGTACCCGAGAGATAATCAAAGGACATTTTATTAATAAAAAGAGTAGCTTACTTGCAAATAAAGTGTTATTTTGTTTACCGCAGAAAACAGCCAGCATGGCTTATAGAAAAATAACTATGGTGATGTTGACATGAAAATACATAAACAATATAAAAATAACTATGTGGATAATCGCTATTCTAGATGGTTAGGACCGAGTAAGACACGTTGTGGCGACAATGAATCAATTTAATCCTTGGAGGCAATTAATGTGGAAATCTAGTATGTGCAATTCGCCAATCATAGAATTGATTTTCGCAAGACAAGAGCCAGTATATTTAAAAAGCTGTCATCAACTTTTCTTACACTTAAGTAGATCACGAGGACAATAAAAGACAGATGAAATCTGTGTTTAAATTCGGAACAAGCACTTACTAGGTAAAGTCGCAATCTATCTCTGAAGCTTAAACTCGTGAGCAGGGCATTTAGACTAAATTCGAAAACAACAGAGAGGTGCCTCTAGAATGATCTAATCTCCATTTAAATATGTTAAATTAAAACCACCTTTTACTTTCTTTTGAGTTTGCGGCGATATTAATTCTTGCTCAATATCATTCTTATGTCCGAGGTCCCAGTGTGAAGCTCATTCAAGTTAGCATCCTCTAGCATATCCAGCCTGCATTACTCAGGTGTTGAGGTAACGCAAGTAAATCTCATAGATGGTAAAATCAGCATTAAATAAATATTTTTAATACGAAAACGTGTGATGGAGAAGAACTATGTGTATTCTTAGCAATCTGCCAGGAGTACCTTACTTTAAGACGCTGGTAGTCAGTCCCCTTTAGCAACCGAAACTTGGTTACGCGACTGGTACGAATTCTCTTATACCGTAACTACCTATTCCACACGTAATGCTAACTGCTTATGGATGTTAGCCAAGAAATTAATACGGCTTCGTACATGACAAAGTGTCATCATAACGGAAAACTACAACTAACGTTAAACGACAGCAAAATGAAAATGTAGCACCGGAGAGATAAATTAAAATATTGGAAACAGATCGACCAAGACTATACAAGGTAACGATACTGCAACCAGTATTATTCGAATAAGGATGCTACCCTTATATGCAAACATAATGTGTGCAGGTAAATGCGTTCGGTAATACATAATTGGAATTTCAGCCTTTATATTGCTACTATAACACACTAAAAATCCTAATATTACTGTATCATTTAGCATTATTAAAAAAGGAAAAAACATACCAAATTTTGTTTCGTAATTGCATGTAGGTCTTTGATAGTATAGTACTGATGTCGCTCAAATGCCTTGAACAAATCGTGAAGCACATCATCGCGTTCACGACGAATATTTCTCACTTCCGACCTCGGTTGAATATCCTCCGTCACGTGACTAGACACCGGGCGATAGCTTCGTGGAGCCGAGTCTAAAAGCTGCACTTCATAACGTGGTCGATTGCGCTCCTTCATCTTGTTTGTACAATTAACAAAAATGGCATTACAGCACCAAAAAAAGAATACGTCAGAATTTGAAAGTATACACAATAAAACAGCACAACCATGATAAAGAGAAACAAAATTGTATAAGCGGAAATCTAGATTTCCAGCACTATGGGTTCCTGAAGTACATAAGCCGACAAGTTAAACTAGAGTGAACACTTTTGCTACCTCATTCGCAAATTTTAGTCTGTTTAAATGTCACATGTTTAGTGAGGGTACGGATCGGCGTGATCAAGTGATCGATAACGCGAATAATAATATCCGACCAGACAAATGCTGGTTCACCCTCCTGTTACCAACCATCCTCCGAAATTGCCTCGGAAGTCTGGCGAGCATGAATCGTAGTTGGTATTCTCAATCAGTGCCAGCTCCAACGCAATATATCTTACATAATGTGATTCGATGGTTATTTTATATCAAATAGCAAACGGATAGGAATAGGCGGCTCGAAAGTTGCATTTATGAATAAAGCCGCCTGGCACTCATCTGTCGATGATCTAAACAAATTTGGCAACTAAATTTGGTCATCTATAAGGTCAGCTCAGTAAAAGGAAAGGCGGACAGTATACTTTACCTTAAGTGCCTAATGAAAAAACGAGAAATTTAGAGTAGCTTGTTTAATTTACTAATGAAGGCTTCACCAGGTATCATAGATAAACGAATTTGTTATTATAACAGTTGGATAATGGTTGTGGCGGAGAAATAATATATATGCAATTATGTATTAGGTGTTGCGCACCTTGTAACAAATTATTTCAATTATGATCAGAAGGATAAATTAAAGACAGCATTGACGGAAAGTATAAGCTTGTCCACATTCGTTTCGTGCTTACTGCAGACTCATCAGTAGTAGCCGGTATTACGCCCTTTACCCACTATATATTTGTGTGAGGAATTTGGGAAAATAGGACGCATTTGTTGACTGGAAACAGGACGGCGTTCAGCACAATCTTAGACTATGGATCAAAATTGTGTAATCTAGCATACAATGATGGTAGGTCGATAAAATCTGTGGCGGAACACATTAATTTTGTCCTTATATCTTGTTCAGTTTAAACGAAACCTGGATTGGTCTACAACACTTCTGAGAATAATGTCAGCAATTAATCTTGATTGAGCAAAGCAAAATGAAACTATGATAGTTAACAGGAATACAATTAAACAATAATTGATTGCGCTGGTGGTGGTAACAATTCTTTAAATCAAGTTTGCGAGCTTGAAGTTAAAACCAATCTCATTGTACGTAACAACATAACAAAACTACCGCCAGCCGCAACGCCGGTGGTAGTTTTGTTTTTGTTCGATGTCTGGTTAAATACAATGGGATTGGTGTTAACAGGAATGTTTTTGTCGACTTTATTAGGATAAACATTACAACGGCAATTTTAACTCATAAGAAGTTGGTTCCTCCCATCCGATTGTGAGCTTTAATCTCGATAAATTCAAAACGGAAGCCGTCCACGTTTTCTTTTTACCAATCAAGATATATTTTAGCAATTAAAAGGTAACTTTAAATACCGTGTGTTGTTCCGCTTACTTGTAATTTTGTCGGATCTGTTGCAAAAATAAATGGTTTTTAACATAATCATCATCATTCACAGTCATACAAAAACCAATAGAAACTAATGTTGAATCTTTTTGCGCTGTGCTGTCCTTCTTGTTGTGGATTTGACCGCATTTTTCTTGTGCGGGACAATTGGTAGCACTCTTAGGTCGGTAAAATCTTGAATGTTGTACATTTTCAGGTGCTCTGATTATTGGCCTTGATTGATGGGTTCTCACTTGTTCCTTCTTTTTTAAGCCTTCCATCAGCTGATTGTCTGAAAATGACGTTGGAACAAGATTTTCCAAATTTTCGAGACTGAATTTCCAGTCCCATCTTCAGGGCTGACACTTTACGCACAGAAATAAAACACAACTTGTGGCAAATATGGTATCCTCATTCAAGACAGATATATTTATATTTATTTTAATTTCAAAAGAATTTTTTTAATTTCTTCTAATATCCGGTCTTCATACCTAGCATATAATACACAAATGTACACAAAAACTTATTCCTGTCCCCCTCCCCGCACACAATCACCTATAATCAAATATTTGTATTCTACTAAAGTGAAATTTATCGAATAACTATAAGCAAACCTTATGGATTGACATACACGCCTATCCATGATGTCTATATTTCTTAATTGCTGTTCTGGACACATAGAAAGATCAATAAAATTTTGATTTCAATATTTCAGTAATCCTCAAATGCCCCAGTTTAGCTAATTCCATCCAGTTTGCAATAGGTTATTGAGGTAAATAAAAATTTTGAAAGAATATAGTATTATTCTATCGTTTGGACAAGACCGAATACGGAGCCTACACTAACGAATCGTATCTCAACCAAATACACATATCCCGTGTAAATTAATTTTTTCCATTTAAATATTTGTCAAAACCATGTACACACACACACACACACACACATATATATATATATATATATATAAATTAGCAATATTTTCTATTTATTTAAATATCATTATTTATTTTTTCACGATAATGGTTATCCAGAAAAATTAACTGAGAAAATCATAAACGAGACGCTATTGCGATTTAATAGAAAATTAACCCAAAAGAAACACGTAAGTGATTTAGAAAAGCAAAATGAAGATAAGCACAGACCTGTGGTTCTACCAGACTCCAAATTAAGTAGAAAGATTAGGATATTAGCAACGAAATACAACATAAGAACAGTGTTAAGACAATCATTTACAATAGGCAATAAGCTACCGAATCAGAAAGAAAAAATAGAACCGCTCAACACATCAGGGGTTTATGTGATGTCTTGTAAAGATTGCAATCTCAGATATATAGGTGAAATCATGCGTTCATTAAAGGTATGTAGAGGGGAACATAAAACTGCAGGCAAATATAGACATAGTCATAGATCAGATCTAGCCAGACACTCAATGGAGATAGGTCATCAGATAAACTGGGATGGCTGTAAACGGATTGCACTATGTAGCCGAAATAGATTAATCAGGTTGATTAGAGAATCAAAAGAAATAAAATCAGGAATGAACGTCATGAATATGACATCTGTAGAAAATACATTAAGCCAGTTGTTTAATGAAACCTTCTCGAATGGAAAGAAACGTAGATTGGTGGAATCAGAGGTAATAAAAAATCCAACTAAGAGATCGCGACTATGAATCTGAGATAGAAAACGAAACAAATTAAATGGAGTGAGAAAGAGGTAATTTGGCTATAATTATAGCATATCTAAATATACTTAACAGATATGTGCATATACATTTATATTCATATTACACAGACTTGTATATGAATGATTCTAAATATGCATATAAAATGTGGATTGAGATCTCTCTCTCTCTCTCTCTCTCTCTCTCTCTCCACACCTCTCTCTCCACTCCTCTCTCTCTGAGCTATCCTGATGAATTTACTCATAGTAGCAAGGTATTCCATCTCTCTCTGCCTCTCTCTATCTCTCAAATCTCACTAATATTTTTCCGAAATTCACTTATATACTTTGTTACTCTTTATGGTTATATGGCAGTGAAACATTAGTCACATTTAATTAAACGAACATTGGTTGCGCGGGTGGTGATAACAATTATTATAATCAAGGTTGCGGTCTTGATATAAACACCTGACCCATTAATTACTTACATATGTCAGTAGAAACCAAGAATTGTATAGTGTAGAAAAGGCAATTCATCCAGTAGACCGGTTTCGTCCTTATTGGGAACTCATCAAGTACTGACCAGAATTTACATTTATAGAGTGAGAATTTCATACCGAGCAAAAGCTCGATTGTCGAATAATAGTATTATATTGTATGCATAGTCAAGATCGATTAATCTACCGCCCGGGAGAATTTTAACAGCTGCATCCTGAAAATGTGGAAGTTTCCCGTTCATAGTAGCAGAATTAAACAAAAATGTGGTAAGTAAACAGCCTTGACGAATACTATTGCTTGAAGTAAACACTAATCCCAAAATATCAAAACAAACGTCCGTCGCACGCACTATTGTTCGACGACTGGTTAAATACAATGGGATTGGTGTTTACATCAAGCTCACAAACTTGATATAAAGAGCTGCTACCACCACCCTATCATTTAATATTGTCGGACTTATAGCACGGATAAGTTGGAACAAGCGGTGATTATAACCTGATGTGAACATTTTTCCATCTCTTCAGCCTTTCTGGTCCAAAAGATCAACTTTAGACTGCGCTTAACTTGATTTCTTGCATTTCTATTAACATTATTATGAGACGAGCCAGAAATAATTTGACACATTCTCTCGAGTATTCTCATAAGTTTTACATAGAACCAATGACCATTTCTACGGGGGCCCAAAATACCACATACAGTAGTACCTGCATTGTGCATAGTGGAGCTTCTCTTCGTCCAAAGTAAATTCAACATTTCGCCATCAAGACCAGTTACTTTGACTTTAGAATATCTTCATATTTGTGTGGGAAGGACAGCTCTTCGAGTTTGTTTGTTTCTTATTTATTTTTATGGAAAACTTTAGTGAAAATCAACAACGGATAAGTGCATGTTTCGAGTCGACATAAGTATTCCAAAACGACCGCCAAACCTGGATGCAACCACGCCATCTATAACTAACTGTTACATGATTTATTTGAGTCCACCATTGCCCAGGGACCAGAGGACGCCATGTAGCGCAATGCCTTACACTACGTATAAAGTTTGTGCTACTTAAATATAATATATTTTTCGCGGAGGCAATTCAAGTCATTTATCACTATCATTTTTACCTAAATGAAATTCTGCGTTATTTAAGCGCCAAACTTGAGCATTTATATCACATATATACATATCTACATAGTAAATACATAGATGCATATATACATAAATACATAAAAAATAAAATCAGCAGCAAAACAGGTTACGGCAGATCCGGACACAATATGGATACCTATAAAAATCTTCTAACTTAGATAAATGAACGATCGATGAAGGCAGATGTCAACTGCGTGCACTATGATAAAAATTCTAAAGTTACTTGTAGATCATGCATGTTAGTACGATCTACGACAATATTTTAGCCAAATAAAAAGACGCCAGTATTTTAAAACTGATTATTCCCTTATCGACAGAACCGAATGAAGTATCATAATGATTTCTTGTTAATACCAACAAATCGTATGATAATAATTCCAGTATAACTAGCAAAGGCTCGCCAATCGTCATAACAAAACATCTAGTAACTTCGAGTCAAATTTACATATACATAACTAAGCTGAACTATGCCTTCGCTACAGTGTGTTTCGACACAGCCCAGACTCAAATGACAGAATTAACAAGTCCCTCGCACTAGACACTGATTGCCTTCTGGCCGTTGCAAACTTTCGTCCGCCGTAGTCACATCGCTAGTGAGGATACGGAATGACTAAAGTAGCCGAGTTATTCGTTATTAAACTTATATACAACATGTACCGGTAAATCTTATACTTGCTCATCTCTACAATGCATTCCAAAATATGCCAATACGTTATTCTACGGAATCAGTAAAATATCAGAATATTCGTAAATAAAATATGTTTTTAAATTTCTAAACGCAAATTTAACTAATAATACTTACCTGTCTGGCTTTCAGGCGCATATAACGTGCATTTGTAGGCGGCCTACACTCAGCTCTGCTATTAACTTGACCAAAAAGTGACAAACGCTTACCGCCTGTCGCAGATGCAGACACACCAGCAACAGAAGTGGATGAAGAACCGCCAATACCAGTTGCATCTCCAACCGTAGAAAAGTCTTCCTCACAGAGAATAGTCAACTCTTGGCCTTGCATTACACCTGATTGTCGGGCTTGAGCAGAATATGTGCCAGAACTCTGTTGGCCTACGATATTAAATAAATATTATTAAATAAACAGTACTAGCCAACACACTCGACGAATCGTAATTAGGCGTGAAAGCATGATTTAATAAACATTTGCACACCTCTGTCAAACGGTCAATATCAAAATGATATTTGGATATGTGCTTAGTAAAAGTTCGTGGATTTAACAATTAGCAGATTTTTATTTAGTTTTTTTGTTAAAAATAGTTGGAAACAAATCTTAACAAATGTTGATTTTTAAATAATAAGTATATTTTCTAATAATATGGAGCATTACGCTAGCAGAATATACCGATGCTTCTTGGAGCAAAACCACGAAATTCATAGATGTGCGTACCGTATATAAACAATAAGTGTTCCTTTTATAATGGGTAGATTGGGACAGACCGCCTGTCATCTCTTCATTGATCTGCATGATAGTAGAAAGTCTAACAGCACTGAAGCATTATCAGTGTAGCCCAATGAGTCGTACAGACATAAAAACAATCACAAAAACAGTGAGGTACAGTTTCCAGTGATGGAATCAGTATAGTTCGTTCGAAATCAAAAACCCTCCTAACTGCGACGACTTGCAATGCGATAAAACTAATAAACAACATAAACTAGAATATCGTGCCTTATGCACTTGCTTTCATAGCGTCTCCTATTTGCTTAATGAACAAGACCAGATATCTCAGTTAACTCTGTCAATCTAAAACAATAATGCTAAAAGGATGATGATCTGTAAAAAGATCACATTCAAGCATAATTCAACGTCATATCACACAGGATTTACCATTGAGAACTACGATGAACACGTGGATCACATCCAGATAGACGAACCGGTCATTTACCACCTAAATTGATATTGTTTTACTTTATCTAATTCAAGTTTGCGAGCTTCATAGACATCAATTACATTGTATTTAACCAGGCACACGACATGGCAAAACTTCCAACGATGTATACTGCCACATTACGATCTTCCATTAGAGCACTCTATTATAACCTGAGGTACTGATGCGGCTCCTAAAATACATGAATCTGTCAACTACTTCCAAATATTTATCTTGTCGCCGAACAATTGAAGTGAATGATTAATGATCCTGTCATAGAATATACGAGTCCATGGCCGAAAGACCAAACAACTGCTAATCCGGCCAATTGAGCCTGCAAAGAATCTCGAACATCAGAATAATAAAATATCGCGAGATTAAGATCGACTAATAATCCACTTGAGACATTTTTGTCGAACGCTCCTACTGGTAGGAAATCGTACAATGCATATTAGACACTGGAATAATTGGCATAACAATTTGCGTTAGAATAACTAATAAACGTTGCGATATAGTGAGTCAAATGTACCATTTACGTCTAGAAAGAATAATATTGATTGAAGGTGATAACCATGTCGTCCTCTGGTCTATGCTTTTCCCGAAGGCGCTAAACGTAAAGCGTAATATAAGTGAAATGAATAAATTAAATAGCACTGGAGCCAAAATAAATATCGCACGAATTAAGTCTTTTCTAAAGATAGAAACTTTGGTGGACTCACAGAACCAATCGAAGCAGCCACCCTATTCCACACAGTACAAAAAGGGATTAGTCAACGCACTAAAAGCTGTAGTCACCATTTTTAAATAAGGCCAGTGGCAAATTGTTGGCGCCTGCAGCTTCGCAATGTCAAAGAGGTAAGATTGAATCCCGTCTATATAACTCTGGCAGTTTGTTTTGGTTATCGGTACACAGTTTTAATACAGGCCTGTCATTGGGGATCAGGAGTGATGCAAATCGATGTGTCCTGTCCACTGATCAAGGCGGCGCAAGTTTTGCTTTACACTACGGCGAACCATCAAGCATGCAACATGTCTCAATTTAGTGATACGCACACCTTGTCGATATTTTGGCTGACTTACGGTCGGAAAATGTAGAATAGGAAAGATGGTTGATACTTAAACCGGTTGACACATATCATTAGTCTTTTGAGTAAAAATAAATTTATCTAACTTAAATAAATAAGGCAATTATAAAAGTTACAGCTAAAGGACGTTGAAATAAAATAGTCACAATAACTAGTTTGTTAAAACTTGCCTTGCTTGTTTTGGATGCTGTTAGAAGTTTGAATAAGAAACTGGTGTTCCTAAAAGAAAATATTCGAAAAAAATGCAAATATTAAATCAAGCATTTTAAATGTTACAAACAACCCAATTGCACAGGGCAATTTACTATAAGACATGGAACGAAAGTTGACAACCTGTAAAAATGCTAATAAATTTCTTTTCTTTTTCAACCACAAATACGTTAACAATCTAGAGTAATGGAGAGATTTTTTCAGTTTTAATATATTTCAATTTCACTGCTAAAACAGACGACACTTGGAACTCGCATTCAACACATTGTTCTATAGAGAAAAGCAATTCAAATCTATAAATCAGTCGGTAGCCATATAAACCATCTGTCTGACGATCGACAAGCCCTAGCTAGTTTTACCGACTACGAAACCAAAAACCTTGCCAATATCAAAGAGATACAACCCACCTATATGTTCTCTGGGAAGAGATAAGTTCCTGCTAGCCTTGTCAAGCAGACAGGCCAAGAGAAGGTAATCTCCAAATACAAAATATCCCAAACATATAAAGAATGAGCAACCCAATGCTACTTTAAGGTCTAAACGTAAGCATTAATATTTTGCATAGTTGTGCAGCAACAAAGCGTAGATTTTTAAATGCTAATTTATTGTCGAGCTGCTTGTATTCGACTAACAACTGTTATAGCCCTTAAACTGTATAAAATTATTACAGATAGATCTTAGCATCTTACCTTTAAGCGACAATCAAACACACTAGCGTGAGTTTCCAGCTTAAAGCACGTATAAACAATATATTGCAATCGCCAGAAGTAAAATAATGCTACTACATACAATTAGCATTAGTCGAGGCTTCGACAATAGAAATAATTTTCTCAGATTAATCATTTCGTTTTCGGAGACATGTATATTGTACATAAACGGAGATCTAAGAACCGTGAAAAGAAGGCTTTAGAACGGTCTGGAGCTACGTAGATTGGTTAACGTAACTCACCATCACCATTATTCACAGCCATACAAAAGTCAAAAGTGATTAATGTTACACTGCCATATAGCCATTAATTCGCATTGTTCATGGTTATATGTGGACTATAGAAGAACACTAGATCGCCCATTCCTAGTGAGGATGGTTTTTATTCCGGGTTTTCCTTCTCCTAGATAGTCTGCCAACTAAGACTGATGAGCACTATCTGACTAGATGCCAGTGACCGAAGTTTCCTTCAGCAGCTGAAACTAGTCCTTCGCGTCTAGCACGCTTGCTCTCACGCCGTCACTACACATTTAACAACAAAAGTTACTGCGCAGTCAGACCAAATTCAAGGCTTCACATGAAACGGAGTCGGAATCAGTTGAAAGCTTATTGTGCACTTAATAACTAGATTTCTGCTACTTACTTTTACTTTACTTTACTTTACTGCGGCTGGCTCCTTTTAGAGGATAAGCCGGCTCCATTGATATCCCGGATTAAACCTCTCCATGCCGGGCGGTTGGCAGCCATTTCGGAACATAAAGAGGGCCAATGACGCTCCCAGTGACGCGGACCATAAACATTGCGTAAACCTAGGAGTTCCAGGTCCGATTTGATTGTTGCAAGCCATGTCTTCAGTTGTCCACCTCGGCGGCGGCGCCAGTTTGCACATTGAACCGGGGTCATCACCTGCCGTACCATTTCGTCTTCGGGTTTGCGTAGTACGTGCCCGAACCATTGAAGTCGACGATGTTGGATCCAGACGGATAGTTGCATGATGTCACCGCATTGGTGACGAACAGATGCGTTCGACACTCGGTCCATCCATTTTGTCTTTGTGATGTACCTAAGGCACCAATGGTCGAATACTTCGAGCTTTTTGGAGTCCTCAGAACGTAATGGCCAAGTCTCACAGCCATACAGTAGCACAGGCCGAACAGTAGCCTGGTAGACTCGGATTTTTGTTTTGAGGCTGATTTCACTTCTTCTCCAAAGTGAGTTCTTCAATTGTAAGAAAGCAAGTCTGGCACGGTCGATGCGTGTTCGGACTTCATTCTTTGCTTGACCAGTTGGAAGTATTTTTGAGCCAAGGTACGTAAAATCGTCGACTGTTTCGATTGGGCTGTCGTACACCGTGAGCTGCTCATCAGATGAAGATACACCGATGGCGAAGGCTTTCGGTTTGTCGGCATTGATTTCCAGACCAACGGCTGATGAAAACTGGGCCACTTGATCCAAAACGGCTTGCATGCTCCCAAAGCTGTCAGCAAGGAGAACAACATCGTCTGCGTAATCAACATCCGTCAGCCATAGGTTATTTGATACTTGAACGCCTCGGAACTCAGTTAGCGCGTTGCTCAGAATCCAGTCAACCGCATAATTGAACAATATGGGTGACAAGGGACATCCTTGCCGAACCCCTGTGTGCAGACTGAATTCATCCGATTCTTCTCCGTACACACGTACTCTGGCTTTGGTGGCTGCATAGTAGGCCTTGATCAGATTGACGAGTTTTATGGGCATACCGTCGAGCAGCATGATGTTCCATAGGGAGTCGCGATCAACAGAGTCAAAAGCAGCTCGAAAGTCAATAAAACAAGCGACGGTTGGTTGTTGAAATTCGTTGCGATGTTCCAAAACTCGCCGTAATGTAAAGATCTGATCAACACAGCCTTTGCCTGGGCGGAATCCACCCTGATTGGGACGGGTACGGACATGCCGCTCTTTGCAGAAGCGGTTCAATAGAATCGACGCCAACAGCTTGGATGCGGTGTTGAGAAGACTGATACCACGGTAGTTTTCACACCTTGATCTATCACCCTTTTTGGGAAACGGTAACAGGATTGACATTCCGAAGTCTGACGGGCATGCTTCTTGTTCCCAGATAGAAGAGAACAGTCGATGGATTGATGGCAGTAGTGCGCCTATACAGGCCTTGTAGATCTCTGCAGGAATTCCATCTTCACCGGGGGATTTCTTGCTCTTCATGCGCTGGATGGTCATAGCGATCTCAGCCTCGGTTGGGGAAGAGCAGTCCACATCGGTAGCTGGGTGTAGATGTTGCAGGTGGTTGCGGTGGGGAGCGGCCACTGTGGTCGGTTCAATAACTGCGAAAAATGTTCAACCCATCTTGCGATTTTTGCCATTGACATCAAGAAATCAAGTCTCCTGTTGCGCTGCGTAGAATAGTCTCTGCATTGCGCTTACTGCGGATGCTTTTTACGCCCATAAGACGAAGAGACCCCCGAAATCACCGACGTTTGCAGCCGATTCCATGGCGGGCTTTCATCCCAGTACTGCTTACGGTCAGCCCGAGAGCAGACCTCGTGGTTTCACGTCTCCAGGTGGCGATAATTAGGCGCGTTATTCGTCAAGGGCATCTCTACTGCTTTTGTGACGCTCGCATCGTGCGTTCAGAGATCCAGTCTTTATGGTGACTTTTTTGATGGTTCGAGCGGGTAAGCGCAGCTTGCTGAGTAGAAGAGTTTCCGTTATTCCATTGATGCTCCACATTGGTTTTATCTACGGCATGAGTTCCACCGTCAGCGGCAGTCAACTTTGCAGTGATTGAGGCAGATAGTGCTGTACAACGGGGGATGGGTCCGTTAGGGCAGCAACATTCAGGCGTTTCGTAGGTTGACGGCGCCGTCGGGACTTGAGATGAAGCCTCAATTTGGCACGTACTAGAGTGTGGTCGGACCCTCCTCGGCTGCCAAATAGTATGTCTGAGGAAGCGTCGTCTGTGCCTTCCACCACAACACACACAATCATTATTTAGACGATGGTAATATTTAAACCAATTTAGTATGTGATAAGTTTAGGATAACTTTGCAGATCCAATTAGCTACATTCCATCGATTTTTAAGCCGAAAATTTCTACGGCTTAACTCATTTGGCCAAGTGGTCAAAACAAATAGAATAATCTAACTTGGTCTTCTCACTATAAATAAAGTTGTGCTTTATATCTGCTGTAGACAGTCAGGAATATCTACATAAAATTTATTAAGAAGGCAATTCGCAATATTATCAGTCTCAAAGGGCAGCGGAGATTAATTTTGCCTTTAAATTAAACGGTAATAAACGCAAAAACAGTATGCAAGTTTTAGCTCATATAATTATCCTTGCAATGTGTTAACATAAAATGAAACAAATATATTATCATGATAAAGATTATAAAATACATCATGTTATTCGAATAAATGATTTTAGATGCTAACTCGAATTGCCTACATATGCAATTTATTACGGAAAAGTAAACGAAGTGGAAAATGTCACATGCGTGACACCCCGAATTCGATCTCCGGTGTCACCGCGTTACCATTACAAAAGACTAGATAGAAACATCAATTTGATATTTTGCGTATTATTGTGAGCTTATGTAATTTATCTGTGGCGCTGAAAAGAGATTTTAGAGTCGATTTTAACACCCCAGAGGAATGCTGGAAGGTGTTCCCAAATATTACACAAATGTTGTTTTAAATCCGGCTTATCCTACTTTACAAATGTGTTAACTGGGCTTTGTGTGTCGAAAACAAAAACTAGAAACGTTGGGAGGTAAGTGTCCGATTTTAATATTAGGTGTTCACTGAAGCAATTGGACACATAATGCTTTGGTACGCAAACGATGCAAATAAATATTACAAATATAAGGAATTTTGAACAGCAGCATCAATGCTAATTTAGGCAAATTCTTTGCGAATCTGACAAAAAATTCTCGTGGAATTAACTCGCGCTTAAGATCCCCGCACACCTCGACGAAGTCATTAGTTAGATCAATTTCAAACATGAATCTAAAAAAGACTTTGATTGCTTGATGCTTCAAAGCGTGTACAGCACTCAACAGGGTTGTCATTTTACGCAGATGGTGTAGCCTGGATAGTTGCGAACCCAGCCATCAATGAAGCCGGCTAATTCCACTACAGAAGTCAGCCGCAACTAAGTAGTTTTTCATTAATATAATAATGCAGGTAATTAACTAAATTCAAAAACAAAATCAACATTCTTCAAATATTTATCACTAGAAATTCAATCAAACCAAAAGAAAATAGCACCAAATTAATACATGCATTATCAACACGACAATGAAATAAAAAGGGCCTTCAGATCACATTGAAACGATTTCATAATATGCGAAAAAAGTTAACAACTGCAAATTTGCA
The DNA here is from genome assembly GCA_029291075.1 of Eudiplozoon nipponicum. Classification (NCBI taxonomy): domain Eukaryota; kingdom Metazoa; phylum Platyhelminthes; class Monogenea; order Mazocraeidea; family Diplozoidae; genus Eudiplozoon; species Eudiplozoon nipponicum. Next base: position 3,684 of record JAQBSW010005723.1, on the reverse strand, counting down.
ACAAGTATACCACAATTGCTACAAAAACCTCCTAGGAAACAATATAAAAACGAAATAAAAAATACAAACATAGCTAGCACAATTTATTTGTTATTATGAAGGAAACTTAGATGAAGCAGGTAGCGTTCAACAAATTGAGCAGCGCCACCTGAATTCGTACGCATTATACATAACTGCAAGTATGTGTATTTTTATCTTATTAACAATGCAGATTCGAAAGAACGTCAAATATGTAGACTAAGTCGATCCAGTTTTTGCAGAAAACAAATAATAACGAAGTAGAGGTGAGGAGAATTATTTAGTATTATTTATTTTGTACCTAACTTTCGTGAGCTTCTCTATTAACTTGTAACAGCCATCGAGTTTCTCTTATCAATGTTATATTTTTTAACCTAACAATATACCACTGTTACAAAGTTCTGTTTTTATTTGTGCATATTGGGATCACACAGGAATAAGTAATTCACGCATTCTATTTTTCGTGTCAAATTTCTTTCCAGCTCTAACGTTCGGTGTGCAGTGTTGCATAAAGAGTACACAATACTTTGCCTATTACATGACTGAATATTCATATACATTTGTTATTAACATGAAAGGTAATCTTAAGTTTTAGGAAAACTGCTAGCATGATACAGGGAGTTGCAGGTATAAACCTGATAGATGTGAAAAGAAAGATTAAAACATCAGACTCTAATAGACATACTAAGACCGATATACAATTGGAATTTATGAGGCTCGCATTAGTTAGCAGAGCTAGAATCTCAACAAAATATGGCGACCACGTCAGTCAAAAGTTTTATCAGTCTGCAGCCGCACAAATCCGAAAAACATTCAGAATAGGTTTAAGATACTCAAATGCTATTTAACGTTTATTATATTGTGGACCATATGGATCAATGTGTTGCAACATGGATGGCTTGAGAATTTTAGGACCACCCTGGTCAGTTTCAGAGACGAAACTGCGGAAGAAGAGCCATACAATTCCTTGGTGTTGTTAATGACCGAAATTAAAAAGATATATCATCCGGAAATGTCGACACAAATGAGCGAACTGTGACACCTAGAAAAGATGGGGCGTCAACTTCATCATAATTTTATGCACGTCTTTGTGCGAAGTTTCCGAACTAAATATAGCTCAAGACCTTGTGAATTCGACTTCTACAGCTGAGTTGCTGTCCAAACTTAGAGCTACATAAGAGATTTGCTATATTATTAATTTCGATCGAAAAATTAACCCCACAGGGTTGGACGGCGTGTAAAAACACAAGAACCATAGGTGCATGCTATGGAAGAAAACTCAAGCATGGTGCGGCAAATCAGGGCGAATACAGAAGCTCTCCTGATTTAAAAAGAAAAGTCACGCTGGGGCGAGAAATTAATCGCAATCTCGTGGTCAGGATAAAGAATTTAGGCATCGAGTGAGTTTCTCACGCTAACATTTCGTGGACAACGTGGATGAAGCAATGCAAATTTTTAATATGGACGTAGTGCCAAAAGCAAAGGAGAAGGTCGCCTATATTCGCGTTTAGGTCAATCGGAAAATGGGTTAGATTCTGCTTAAGCGGAGATCTCGAGAACGTTTCTGGGCTTTTCAACAATAAATTCATCTTTCAAGATGAATTGACTGGTCCGGAGTTTCTCATTAGGTTAAGTGCTGAAGTAAGTATAGTTATGTCAGATGAGGTGGAAGTAGATTTCTCCTCATTTGATTAACACATATAGGCAGCCAATGGTATTCGTTTATGTGTTATGGCGATGAAAGAACAGATGGTAACTTTGTAACAGAAATATTCCTTTAAGTTGGATTTTCTGGTAGCTTGCGTCAACGACCAAATCATCAAGATGGATTTGACAACTCTTTTCAATCTGTCATTAGATCACAAAACTAGGATCATTGGTCAAGGCATGGAGGCGTTAACACAGAATTGGACTTGTACTTCAGTGGTTAGATCAGTTCGTTTACCTCGTCACACAATCGCAAGTGACTTAGACGCGAGGCTTAATTACTCTCATAGTGTGAATTCACAGATTACCCGACTAGAATAGTGAGACTTTACTGTCTCGTATATTGCTGGTAAAGAAAAAGTGGAATCGGATGCACTTAGCCTACCAAATGAAACAGACGTCGAAATTATACACCAAGGTCCGCTGGAGAATCTAAATAATTCTGCCTAGTGGAATGTGGTTGTCATGTAAAACTGCCAGAAGCCAAACAAGACCATATGTGTCGTTAAAGTGACGCGTCAAATAATTCAACAACAACATTTGATTAATTACTGACAAATATGTATCCCCGCATATGTTTAAAGACATACGGATTTGGCTAGGAGCCTATGCCAAGTACGGATAAAGTTTTAATCGTAAATTGGAAATGGCAATTTTGAAGAGTATGACATCGCAAGAAATATTGTTCACGGCCCTACACAACTGAGCATCACGTTATGGTGTACCGGTACGGGTCAATATTGGTCGAAGTAATCATTTTATGTCAGAATTTTCCATAATATCCTTCAATACTATGGGAATAAATGTACAGAATACTAGCGCGTACAATCCCTGAGCAAATGAGATGGTAGAAAGGCTGCATCGTTAACTAAAAGCTGCGATGAGGTTTACTAATGGTACAAGCTGGGTACAGGATCTTCCCATAGTATTGATCTCCATGCGCAACAGATATAGTGCATAATTAGCATCAATGGTATATGGAGAACCATTAAAGCTGCCTGAAGATCTTCTACTAGACGCTCCAAGTAGTCTTGATTGGGCTTCTAGTTACATAGATTGGTTTTCTGGAGTACTATTAGATAAAATGTGTCGCTTAGCTTCGGTAAAGACCAGAAAAATGAAAAGCAAGTGCTGTTTTTCCTCTGATTTGATATCGGCATTCCATTTTTATTTAGCTAATGAAAATAGGAAGAACTGTCTGACTCATTCATTCAGCAGCATATTTAGATTAATGACGATGTGTGCAATCCAATTTAGCAGAAACCAACGTCAAACCAGCAACTTTCAAAGGATACGTTTTCCACGGCATCAACTTCATGCTCAACCGAGTTACAAGTTCACCGCGTTGCATCAATGTCCGACAAACCAGCAGCATTAGAGGCAAACGAACACTACGCAACACGAGTAAGCAAAACTCGTTACGGAATGGTTTAACGACAGCCAAATTACAATTATTACGTCTATTACTAGATGCCTTTCATGAGGTGGTGTATGTAGAGGAAGATATTTCCTCTGACAAAATAGTGATTTTTGCAGAGCTGAAGTCTGAATTTGTACGACTTACCTTATTCAAGCTAGTGTTAACAGATTTGCAATGAGATTCGAAACAACGTCTATTTCATAAATTAATTCTGCCCACTTTTTGTAGAAAACTAATAATTACGAAGTAGAAGTAATCTACATCGAATTATTCAGTATACTGTATTTTGTCCTGGAATTGCGTGAGTTAATTTGTTAACATATAGCACACATTTTGTCTCTAATTAATTAAAAAATTTGATCCTCGCAATATACTACTGTTACAACGAGGTTTGTTTTCAATTGTACACAGATGTGAAATGAAAAATTAATCCATCAGACTCATATAGACATACGAAGGCTGATACAGATATGGCATCTATGGGATTCTCATTAATTAATAGCGGCAGAGCCTCTACAAGATATCAAACTATGACCTTG